>OMNW01014371.1:0-29244 GCA_900303245.1 Selene dorsalis
CAACCAATTGCAGTATACTGACAAAGAAGAAAAAAACATCTTCAAAGTAAGGTAAAATGAGCTCAACCCTGGTGTGTGTGTATGTGTGTGTGTGTGTGTGTGTGTGTGTGTGTGTGTGTGTGTGTGTGTGCGTGTGCGTGTGCGCGTGTGTGTGTGTGTATGTGTGTGTGTGTGTGTCCAATTGTTTGTAAGCCTCATTTGGGTGCTGATTTAAGGCCACGGACAAATATGGACATGTTTATCTTTTGTGTGTGTGTCTGTCAGTCAGTGCAGTGTGTGTGTGTGTGTGTACTATATGTGGGTGTTAATGAGGTTATTTCATCTGTCTAATAATGGCAGACCCCCTACCGGTCTGAATACCTCTACTCGTTAATCCATTGTTGCGTAATGAAGCTGATACACACACGCCAATGCTCAGAGACATGTTCTCTCTCATGCACACACACACACTCTCACACAAACCCGTCGGCTTCCAAATAAAGCTAATGATGTGCCTGTGAGTGTTTACACTGCATTTGGGTGCAACACTGCCGAAGGATTAGTATCTGAAATATGACAGAGTTGATAAACAGCTGCCAGAAAACTGTCTCGGAACAATGTAAGATGGAAAATGTGCACAGTGTTAAAGTGGTCTGAAAGCAAATACGACAGAAACAAGTAATTAAAGCTCGAGATGACGGTTGAGGTTTTTTCATTTCATAGAATAACAAGTTCACATCTATAAAATGATGTAACCTGCTCTTGTATATGAGAATATAAAGTAAAGTGGGAGCTGCAGCTTGTTAAATATTGCACTAAGCCTGTGAAGTATAGTTTCACAGTTCTGAGAAATAGCTCTCTCGTAGATTCATAAGGCTTCTCACACCCATACACACACCCTTTAATGTGTAAGTTTAACACAGCGCGGAGGACAGGATATTTAAGACCATGTGCAATGTAAACACCAGGATATTACATCAGGCTCAGGGTCACTTTTTTTATAATTGTGAAATAGCATAGAGCTGATCTGGAACCAGCCTGGTTATTCATTGTATGTAAACTAAACATCAATAATATGTGACCCTGGTTCTGCCATCAATGACCCTGTCACATCTGTGCTATGATACTGGATTGGATATTATTGGTTTGGGCTCCTCACATTATACTTTAGTCTAATACATGTAACTATACACTGTAACTATAACTGTAGCATATACAGCAAATCAACACATCTTTCACACAAACCTGAAACAAAAACCGCTAAATCATTATTTACACACGAACACTTGGTTTCACACAGGGATGTTGTATTTTTGTATAGTACACATGCACCCCATAAACCGCCACCTCGTGCTTTCTTTCATCTTGCAACCACTTTATTGGTGATAAATTTCAAAGTATTATCTCAAATGAACAAGTTGAACCATTGAAATCAGGCATCTCAAACCGATTCCTCAAAGGCCGATGTGGCTGCAGGTTTTTGTTCCAACCAAGCAGCAGCACACCAGATTGGACTCAGTTAATCAACTGACCTGAGTCTTCAGACAGCTGATTGGTCAAACTGTATGTACTTGTACTTGTACTTGATTGGTTGGAACAAAAACCTGCAGCCACATCGGCCCTTTGTGGAATCGGTTTGAGATGCCTGATTTAAATTGTCTCACAGCAGTGATTTAGTCTCAGTCTGGTTTGATTTAATAACACATAAGATGCTCTCATGTCAAAACCTGATCTTAAATAACAGTTTCATATTTGTTGATGATTAAATAGTGAATTTCAGAGGCTGAAATCATGACTGGCAACTTCATTATTCAGAAAACTCTTTAGGACTAGGCTGCATTATTGGAAAATATGAAGGTGATTAGGCAGCTGACTAGCTTCATTTTGTTCTTCATTTCATTCATCTTCCCCCAGTTTTTCTTCAACCCGTGTTTGTTCATTTACAGTAATGAGTGTGAGTAAGGGAATAATTTCACTGAGATATTATTTACTATCTTTGGTTGAAAACCTCACCACTGCTCTACACTGGAAGGCCTCTGTGTTTACCCTGACTCTGTTTCCCCTTTTGTCCATCTCCTCTTGCTAATATTCCTCTGTTTATCTAACTGAGTCTTCTTTCCTTTCATGCTGCTCTTTCCCACAACCCCTCTCTCTGACCCCATCCCTTCAATCTGTCTTGTACTTGTCCCTGTCCTCTGTTTTCTCGCCATCTCCTCTCTCACTCCCCCTCGCTCTTGTCCCGTGTCCTTTACTCATCACTTCATTTATGACTCTCTTGTCTTTCTCTCTCTTTCTCTGCTCAAATCCACTTTCCTCCCTGTTTTTCTGTTTTACTTCCTACCTCCCCTCCATTACACCTTCATCCCTTACTCTTCTCATAGAAGGCAAGGCAAGGCAATTTTATATGTATAGTCCATTTTTACAAACAGTTTGTCTCAAAGAGCTTTACACAGCATCACTACAACATCCTCTTCCTTTAGACACTCACATCAACTGAGGAAAAACTCCCAAGAAAACCCTTTTAACAGGAAAAAAATTGGAGAAACCTCAGGGTGAAAGAAGCAGAGGATGTCACTATGGGGAGCCAGCATTGGAAGTGGGCCCAGGTCAGTCATGTTGACCCCTGACCCTCTGATTTTCAATTTGAGATTTTGTCCAGGATACAACAAAAAGATGATGATGTTCTGTTTTCCCAGCCAACGCAATAGTCTAGTGGCGGTGATGGTGCTACTGGGTGTTCAGACTGGTTTCCCTTCACTTCATCTTTTGTCTGAGTTCATATCATAGACAACACATCATATGAATGTCTGTTTGTCCGTGTATGTCCGCGTGTCTCTATCTGTTTCTTAGAGAAGTTATTACAGCTCTTGAAGCTGTGTGTGTGCATGCGTGTGTGTGTGTGTGTGTGTATGTGTGGTCATGGCTGTGTTGTCCTCCTGTGGCATCAGGCAGGAAATGAATTAGTGCAGCACTGTCAGCTCATAACAACAAAAGCATCAGCGTGTGTCAGTTAATGGCCACGTGAGGATGCAACAATTATCTGTTACAAATCACATGAGTTTGGTTGTTTCTGTCTCTGGAGATAATGGTGATTTACATGGGAGTTCAGGTAACAATAATAGCTAATGATTATATAATGGTAACACTGACGTAAAAGCCTCAGCACGTCAACAAACTGGGGAATGTTCCATCTGTTTCTATAATACAGAATTACTGTAAACACGACTGACAAGAAGCTCTCAGACCGCTTCCTAATAGAGAGACTCTAACAACAACATGGAGGACATGGCGGTCCTATTAGCTCTCTAAAAGGAACTGAATAATTTCTTCACCATATTAAAACATATCCTACTTTAGTGTTCTGCCAACACAATCCCACCCCTGGGTCCACTAACAACTGTATCATCACATGAGCATCATAAATGGATGGAGTTTGCTTAGTTGTCATGGAGACAGGTCCATTGAAAAGCAAGCTCAATGGTTGTTAGCATTTTATTTACATCACTGTAAGGACTCGTGGCTCATGGTTAAGATTTACTCTGATGATCCCTGTCTCATCGGTTATGTATGTGAATTATTTCAAAATCATCACAAGGTCTTTGTCATTTTTGGCAGCTTTTGTTATTTGTTTCCATGTTAAGTGTCTTTGCTCTGGATTACAGATGGAAAAAATGATCATTTGCAGAGCGTTAGATGAGTAAATTGATACAGAGTGCACTCTGCATGTGAGGCTGGAGCCCCTTTTGATTCTTTGATTTATTAGTCTTTATTTTGCTGTCACGCACCAAACAAAGCCAAAACATCAGTTACAGCAGTACATGCACTTTCATTTTTCCCACAGGGTATTTAATGCTCTACTAGGCCCTGATAGATTTTCCATTAGATTTTGAAACTGTTATTTTCATGTGAAGCCATTGTGTTATTGAATGTTGAGAAACCGCAAAAAGCAGCTTTTTGTTTAACTGCCCCCCGCTGTCTTTTTGACCTGTTCCCCATTTTGTGGTATTGCACATCTGCACAGCCTTGTAGCCCATCCCATCATATGCCTGGGAAGCTCAGTGGCTTGAAGCCTATAGTTCTCTGTTATAATGAAAAGTTCCTTATGAAGTTTGGCCTAAGAAAACATCCCCTGCTCTCCTCTCCTCTTTCTAACCCTGGTTCTCTTGACCACCATAGATTCTGTGAAAATGATTGCATCAAATTAAAGGTGGCACGGCAAAGATTACTCTGAAATATCAATTTACTGGAAAGCATTTCAACAATGACTCAGCTTCCTGCTAAACTGCACAGGAAATCATGTGCATACAGTGCATGGCTAATTAGATTTGAGACTAGAATAGAGAGGCATGTAAAACTTGATGAATTAATGGTCCCTCTGTATGAGAGAGGAGCTAACTGGTGTAGCATGCTGGGGCTGAACTCTCACATGACCTCCAACTTCCTGTCTGCTGGAGAAGGTTCAATAATAGTCCTCTCCATTTCACAACACTTCAAAACTTTCGATACCGAGATCAGACACCGTCATCTTGCTCAGTGTAGGTTGAGTAAGCAGTGAAAATCCCGCTTGCTGCACAAGGACAGATCGGTCTGTGATGCTACTTCATGTCTGTTTGAGTTTGTGTTGGGTTGCTGGGTATGTGCTGGTGCTAAGAGGTGAACAGTGGTGGATGGCAGAGCGGAGCAGATCACTGGAAACATTGCTGAGATGCCTCTGTTGAGACTGTTTGGATTGTCGTGAAGGGGTTGGAAAAGGGATTTGGATCAGGCTGGAGTGTGGCATAGCAGCTTGCACTGGAACAGAAGTTTAAATAACACTGGAGTTCATATCAACAATTTTAGATACAGCCCTCATGTTCAGCTTTTAAGGAATAACGAAATACATAGATGTCGGTGCATTCAACAGTTTGTCTACCAGGTTTTGAGATTATTTTATATAGTGGTAGCTTGTTACAGGCAAAAAGTAATCCCTCCACTGATCAGTCTGTCTGATCAGTCTTTTGTGATTTCTAGATTTTGCCAGTGCTCTTTTACTAGCAGTCATGACGCTCCCAAATGGGACTGTAATCACATTGTAATCCAGCGAGCCTGATCACATTGCAAGTGGTCAGGCTGGCATATGAGTGATATAAGGAGATAGAGGAGGATTAAGATAAATACAGCACCAGGAGACACAAAGTAGATATTTTCAGCCCAATGGACTGGCTGATGATTCAGTATTAATGGTCTGTGTTATTGTCAGAAAAGCATGAGCATCGAGCCCCACTGTAATAATAGATCATCATGCAAAAGGAATAGTTATGCTGATTATTGGTCTCTGTATCTCTTCCACAGCAGTGATAGTGCTGCCATGGCATCAGGACCTCCGGATGTGATGGCCAATCAGGAGCCTGCTGAGGTCCAGGAGGAGTGCTCAGGTGAGACTTTTATCAAGTGCCCATGCATGTCTTATCAGATCAGGCTAGAGTGTGTATAATTAATCACATGGATCTATTTGTAATGCACAGACTAGGGTGTGTATTTAAGTAAAAGTTTACATATGTCTGCCACACCAGACAGGAAAATCTTGCATCCAAATAGTGTAAGTGCTACTGTTTTGTTTTTCAGCAGCTCCTAAACAGCAAGCAAGCATGAAAATGCAAAAATTTTATGCCAAGAAATCAACAAGGCAGAGAGGGAGAGGAGAAGCTGCTTGGTTGTGATGCCATGTGGGGAAAAATGCTGAAGAGTTTACAGTGTAGATTTTTTTCTCTGGTTTTGGTGTGTTTGGTGACCCATATAGGTAACAAATATTGAGTAACAGTTCATTTGTTTATTTACTTTTTAATGCGTCACTGTCATTTATTTCCTCCCCATGTCACTTCTGAGGCTCTGCATGTGATATAAACTAAGAGTGATGTCTTAGGAACTGCAGTTTCAGCCAAGGATAAAGATAACAAGCTGTGTCTGTGCTTGAACAAGGTGGATGTCAGTACATGGAAGTCTACAGTATATGAGCAATGACATGTTATACACACACAGCAGCGGAGATCAGGTCAGTCTTATCAATGTAGATCTTCTTACTGCTGCTGGCAGGAAATTAGGAACAGGGAAAGCTATCACCACCATCTCCAGCTCATAGACAGACACAGACACACACTCACCGTCCGTACAGACTGACAGCAGCAAATATGCTTCTGATATGATGCGGTCAATGAAGAGGTGCTCTGGAGGCCGCTCAGAGATACGTCTGTATGGGTGAAGCCACAATGGGAATTAAGTGGAGTGCTGGGTGTTGGGTTCATTTCAAACAAATGTCTATAGTCCAATAGTGGGAATCATTTTTAATGCCTCATCTTTAGTCCTGAACTTGGTCCTTCCCTCATGCTGATCTTTAAGTAGAAAACTATCACATGGACTTTTGTTTGGTTCAGTGAGTGACTTATATATATTTGGCTTCTGTACTAGTGCTGAACATCAGGTGTGAGTACGCTGCTCATGTCCATCTCAATCCGTTGGTGTTAACCCAGTGATGGTGACAGACAGCTTATGTGTGATTGTGCTGTGTTTTAAATGAATCAGCAGTTTGACAGGCCTGGAGTTAGCTGTATGTAAGTAATGTATGGCAAGTAATCATACAATCACAAAATGTCACCAGAGAACCTAAGCAATCATGTTAATTTGAAATAATGTTTTAACTGACAGCAGTGGTACAGCCAGAATATTTGCATTTAAAAATTTATTTGCAGCATGATTTTTTTTTGTTTTGGCCTGTTGTGCCACCCACAGCTTTCTCCCAGTCACAAAGTCAGTAGCATTTCGGCATCCAGGTTGCCAGTTACCACGGAGCTGCAGCTACAAGCCTTGTGGATTATGTAGCATTGCCTCTCATTACCCCACTATACGTACGTACGTACGTACGTGTGTGTGTGTGCGTGCCTGCGTGAATTTCAATTATCATTTAAGTATCTCCAGCTGGAGCCGAGTGTCCTCTTTTTTGGAAACTAAATATGGTCACCCTAGCTAACACTGTGTTGACTTATTAAAAGAGAGAAAACTGATTTGTTAACTGATGACCTACAGCAGACACTGACACTGTCTGTTATGAAACACCCACTCACAGTCTTGATGGTTCAAGATGACGCTTCCACAAATATTATTTCAAATACTGCTCCATCCTTCCTGTGAAACTGTACGACAGCAGCAGTGCTGTTAAGTATTAACATCATTGTTTATTTCCACAACAGAAAATTACAAAACACAGCTGATCTACTTCATCAGACCTGTGTTGATGTGACATCACAAGCAAACAGCAGCACAACTATTAACACACACTTACAATACTGCCTAAGCTCTATGAAGAGCACGAATAGAGAACTATCTAAAATGTGAGTATATTGACATTAGCCTGTTCTCCATGTACATGTTGACCTACCTCTACTTCCTCTTCATCCTCTCCTCATCCTTCATCCTCCCCCTGACAGTGAATAGGAAATGAACCACATTAATTTTTGGGGACTTTTTGAGCTGTCCAGAAAGAAAGAAATGTGCTATTAGAGTCTGTGTTCATCAGCAGGAAGCTCATGACAACAACAGCGAGTTCAGTCCTCTCCCCCTGAAAATGACCATGTGCTTCTTTCTAATATCGAAATGTTTGAAGTTCTCTGACTCTGCTGCTCCTGTTTCTCTCTCTGTCCACATTGTTTCCCTGTCAAAGGTCACCACCTTCTTATTGTGTGAGCTGAGGTCGGTTCCCCCTAATACTGCCCTTAGAGTGCCTTAAATTTCCCATGGGGCTATTGTGAGTGTGCATGCTCATGTTTGTCATGGAAAGAGTGCATGTTGTGAAATTACTGTATTTCCCAACATTCATTACAATTACCATAGTGCCACACTGACCTTCCATTGAAGCACTGGCCTTTCACGACTCTCTATGAGTGCAGACCTTTAGCTTAATAGTGTATTGTGCCTGAAATAGCTCAATAAATGGCACTGACTGCTGGTGTTTCCCTCTGATTTTTTTTTCATCTTGGCAGTGCAGAGGCCTCTGAAGCGTCACCAAGAGCATGTTGGATGCTCCTCAAGTAAACAGCGTAGTTCACCAAGTGCTGTTGGACAAAAGAAAGGAGTAATTGCAGCCAATTTTTCTTCACAAAATTTGAACCAAATGTGCTATATTTATCCATACCTACAGGAGACAGAAGGCAGCTTGTGAGTTTGCAATAGCCCCTTACATGCATGCAAGTAAATTAAATCATAACACAAGTATATTCCAGTGAATTTAAAAGTGGCCTCAGACTACATTATGAAATAAATCAGCTTAATCATTTTGTGATGTCTTCCCAAGCAAGTGACCTAGAAATCTTAAGCGTCTTGGCAGCAGGACCAGGTTTAGATTCCAGGCATTTTTCAGCTGTGATTTAGCTCCAACCAGAAAGTATATTTTTAGAGAAAAGGAGGAATGCTCAAGGATTCCCTGCTGGGAGAGGGACAAAAATGACACAGACAGTATAAAAAGAGTGTGTCTCTTCTTTTTTAAAAGTCTCTTCTAGAGCTATTTCATGGCCCAGGGATGTGGATTCTCAAAATACGTAGCAGTGTTGTTTTTCTTGCAGCTCCTCCTCTGTTCAGTTTCTTGTTTGTAGGTTTGCTTCTGTGTTGTGTCTCAACACTGTACAGTCTCTGGGGCGGGCTGTTTATCCCATCACTTCTTCACTAGAGATGTTTCAAATCTTCCAAGTTTTTTTAACCATGAGGATGTTAGGAGTGACTTTTTATATTGTTTATATTGTTGTCATTTACTATTTATGGTCAGGTCACTTTTGTATTATGTGCTAGGAAGTAATACTAGTGAGTGCTGATGGAGAGTTGCGCAGTTAACACAGATTTATCACTGTTCTTTATAACATATGAACAGATGAAGAAAAAACATCTCACAATTATTGCAGTGGACCAGAGGGCGTAATTTTTAAGCCACACACTGTTTCTCCATGTCCCCCCAAAGACTCATTGTAACATCAGTTTGATTAAAGATTCAGGTCTGTTGTGCTAGTAGCAGCTAACACAACCTTGGGACTCGTGCAGTGTGAGCTCACTTCTCCCTAAATCTTCACATGAGGTAATTTGTAGAGTATAAATCTGAGGACTTCACCTTTGAGAGCCAAAGAGCAGCTGAGTGCAAAGCACAGCCTCACAGAGCTGTAAGTGTGGCTGTAGACTTGCATATTACCTGGTGCTCGCTGTGTAGTGTGAATCAAGAGGTGAACAGAAGCTGAACAGTCCAGAGAGAGGACTGCTGGGTGTTTCAATCTCGGGGTGAATGCCTTGCTGACTGAAAACTATGAAAGCACTTTGTAGCTGTTTAAGGGGTTATAAAAGAGTTGTTGAGTTTTTCCACTCTGGCGCTAATGGACGTGCACTCACAGGGGGGGAGGGTTTACAAGTACAACTGTGTGTGTGTATGTGTCTTTATGTGTGTGCACACACGTCACTTTATGAGCGGTCTCTCCTACCTGGGCCTTTACCACCAGCACAGGCCTAATTACTCAAACTAGAGTTCATATGAGGGCAGTGTGTAAAGATGCTGTGTGTGTAATTTTCTCATTAACATATCACTGTGCAGTTAGTTGTAATGTTTCACTGCAGTGGTACCAGGAAGATGTAGTAACTATGATCAGGCTTTAACCAGTTTCTTGTATTGTCTCTTCACTCCTCAGGAAAGAAAAAGTCCAAGTTTCAGACATTCAAAAAGTTCTTCGCCAGGAAGAAGAGAAAGGAGCCAGCCGCTGGAGCCGACGCCGGGCTTAAAGCCAGCCAATCCAGTGACAATGTCAGCAAAACGTCAGAGAACAACACGCTCACTCGATCGGAGAAAGATAAGGGTTCTGGGTAAGATCAGACTTACACACCTACTGTATGTGAATGAGGCTGCAGTGCCTGTGTGTGTGTCCATAAACATATCACAAGTGGCCAAACAGGCCTAATTCAAGTGTTTCCATGTACTGTAGTAGAGGAGTAGTGGAGAGATAGATTTAGTGTTTTTAAACTCTGTGTCCCTTATCTCAGCAGCTCAAACATCCCTGCAGATAAATATCTCCTCGTGTGTTTAAAAAGGACAGTGATAGTTAAAGAAAGGAAGATCATGTTTCAACATCCATCTCCTGTTCTGCCAAGCTCACCTCAGTCCAGGCTTGTGGCTTCCTGTTTTCCTGACAAGTAGTGGAGGGTCCGTTCCTGTGGACACTACTGATTTCCTCTTGTTTTTTAGAGCTCTTCCACTTCCTGCTGTGTTCACTCTTGACCCCTCCTTAATGTCACAGGATTTATCTGCTGCAGTTTTCCTGAAGCCATTCTGTTTCCTCCTCATAAAAATTTGAATAAATGAAACATCTCACTTTAGTCTTCACTCAAATGTCAGCTAATGATATTTATTCCAAACCAGTGACCCATCAAAGCATCTCCACCTGTCTTTCTATTGTTTACTTTTGGTTTAGAAGCTGTGGTGATTACCTTCCTTCTTTGTTTATTTTTTTCCTCTTCCTGTTTCCCAAAGGTCAAAGATCAGCCTTGGCAGCAAGGCTTTGTCACATGACTCTGTCTTTGTTTCTGACTCATCGGAGGCCAACGAGGCTCTGGGGGCGTCTCAGGACAGCATTCACGGGAAAGTGAAATCATTACAGGTGAATACACATAAACAGCAGGACTGGTCTTTTGGTTTGAATTACTGTTGCATTAGAGGAGCCCAGTGTAAACTGTCGTGTCCTCCTTAAGAAAGGTAGTAAATCCCTCTGATGCTCAGGAGGCGTAGTGACCCTGACCTCTGACCTGCCTGTGGAGGCAGGAAGGAGAAAAGAGGATTTGACTGCAGGGGTTAATTAGGAATAATAAACAAATAAAGAAGGACAGAGCGTGTGTCTGGACATGAGGACATCTTTGACCCTGTGTAACTCTCAGCTGTCGTGAGCACTGTTGATCAATACAGTAGTTGACAGTAAGACGGAGTGGCACCAGCTGATCTCCTGTGTGATTTTTACCTCGGGGATGAGAATGTACCACGAACCAGACTTCTACTCAGTCAGAGCTACATTGTAGAGCCGCTCATAAGTGTAAAGCCTTACGATATGGTGAATGTGACAGCTGAGACAGGCAGAGATGATGTGTGTTACAAAGAGAGGTCAAGACCGAGGCGTGTGTCAGAGCAGAATGAAATGAGCGGGTGACGATGAGAGAGGCAGACAGACAGAACAAATGTCTGTCACAACACTGGTGTAGAAGAGGGAGACATGAGGCCCAGACAGAGACTGACCTCTGGTTAAACTGCTCTGCTAAGCTGCCTACAGGGGAGTGAGACTTAAACAACGTCTTACAGAGAGTTGCTGAAAAGGAAAAGTTTCTGCTGTTGCTAAGATACATAGAAAGTGTTTGATTGGTTCCCAGCCGATAAAAGAGAGTATATGTGTCAGACATACGTGCAGTGTTTGGTAATCAGTGCAGACATGAAACAAATTTCAAACAGAGGAGCAGAGACGTGCAGCTATGTGGACAGAAGCTCAGGCTTTGAGAGTAAAGCTAAAATACACTGATTTGCATAAACTGAATTTACTATGGAAAACATTCTACAGTAGTAGAGATTTCCTGACCTTAATCTTCACTATGAGCAGGGCTGCCTGTTTGATAAGCTGAACCAGGCTGCTCCAGAGCCAAATATACACACATTATGTAAGGATCAATATGTTACAGGGTGCATAGTTATTAAAATCTGATCAGCAGTCCAACACTGTGAAACCTGTACTGGTCACTCGCTGGAGATAATGTTAGATTATGTGGATGGTCCAAACAGGCTTATGGATGCTACCCAAAGGATCAGCTATTATATCATGTAACAATGGAGAGATTCACTGAACAAAATCATTTCACATCAAAATGAGTAACAAAAAGGTAATAAAGAAAGAAACCAGGAAATACAATAATACAATCTTTTCAGAATCAAACAGAAAGGAGAGTTCAGGAGAGTTAATGTAATGCTTTGTCAGAAATGCCTGCAGAAATGACTACACATCATGAATGAAGTCAGTAAGCTGCAATGCAGTGCAGCAATTTTGACAGTTTTGAAGTTTATTCATTATTTTATAACCAAAATTTAACGATGTATGTTTATGACATAACATTTTGAACTGCAAAATATTAATTTGAGGCAAAGTTACAAAAACATTAAAAATAAATAAATACAGTGGTGAAATATGCTGTTCTTATGTTCTTATTTGAACTGGAGCTCCTGATTATCATTGTTGGAGAGTTACTGTATGAACATGGAAGTGTTAACTCTGAAAACTGTACTGGCCTGTGTCTGTTGTTGTTTTTTTATTTTTAATTAAGAAAGTAGGTTGTGCCAGTGTGGAGCTCAGCAAAAGAAAAGCTGTATTGTCCTGTGTTTGCTTTGCACCTGAGTCACTGAGTCCTTGAGTGACTGTTACAGGGCGATACGCAAGAGACAGATAACAGCTCCATTAGTTTGAGTTTCTGTGATACCCACCACACACACACACATACACTAAAACAAAAACACTTTCTCTGGTGAGTGCTGGCTGACTCTCCTCACAAGTCATTCTGTGTTAATGATACATAATCTAGTGGTGAGGATGTCAGGGCTGTAACTTTGTAAACAGTCAAATGTACAGAAGCATTTTACTGCCACACAGAGATAAAAAATTATAGTACCAGTATTGATACAGTGTGAAACCAAATTATCACATAATTTGAAAATTTTCCGCTTTTACAACATGTGTCATTATATTGCTCTAACAATAATATGTTTATATGTAATCATCTTAAATCTTATAACATGAAAAACATATTGTTAGAACAATAAACTTTTCATGTTCAAACCTGATAAGAACCCAACAGATGAAAAGCATAAAGTCCAGTGCATACAAACACAAGCTGCCTAATTGTGTTTCAGGTCCAGTTGAAGCAGGCCATCAGACTCGGCTCTCCCCCATCCCTGATGTGTGTGAAGAGGACAGACGATGCTGGGACCATATCTGAGGATGATGGTCTACCCTGCAGCCCACCTGAATACACCACACTTCACACTGTCATGGTAACACGTGTTAATTAATGATATCACTGATGATGCTGCAGACTGCACTGCTACCACACTTACGTCTTTGTCTCTCTCCAACTCTCAGAATCAGGCCCAGAGGAACAGTTCGATCAGTCTGGAGGGAATAGACAGTGATGATGACCAGGTAAACACACACTGAACACACTCCTTTTTTCGCTCTCAGTATCCATGTAGTTGTGGAGTGGAGTTGGAGGAGTAATTCCCTTTTACAACCAAAAGCTACATAGTGCAATACCAGGCCAGCCGGGTGCTGTGACAATGGCAGGGGCCATTCTCTCTGTTACATGTCAAGGAAAAGGTCAAAATGACTTTGAAACCACCATTTTAGGGTAAAACTGTTACTAAGCGTTGTTTTAAAAAAGTGAGTTGATGCCACATAACCAGAGATATCTTTTCTATTCCATATATTCTTCTTCCCCAACAGCACTTTACCTAAGATACCACGAACAGTGTGAACAGAGATTTGAATGCTTTATACTAGCTGTAGCTACGGTATCCCTTTACCTGCTATCTCAACCAAAGTTGAAGGGATAGCTGCACAGATCTGGTAAACTCACTTCAATACTCTACCAGATTATTTTCCTTTTTACTGAGATGACATATGTCTAACATGGGGGCAAGTGGACTCAGATTTAACGTGTTTTTAAGACTTTTTGCCTTTATTTGACAGCAGTACAGTACAGCTTCTCCTTCTGTCAGGCCTCGAAGTCAGCTATTTTAGGTCAGTTTGTCATGGACATGGTTTGTCAAAAGTCCAGGAAGAAGTCAGGGAACAAAAGTCACCCATGACAGGATATCCAGCCTTTTATTCAGAAATTCCTGTCACAAAGAATTTAATATGTGATAGAAATTTACTAATGACGTAACTTCCACCAAGCAATCCTAAAAGACTGCTGCTGGTAACCAGACTGAAACTACAACCTTTAAAGTCCAACACGTGAGTCTGAACAAATAACTTCCCATGGCATTGTGGGAGAATTCCCCATCAGCAGCCAAGTGATCTCATGGTTCAAGTGTTATTTATAAAGGCCAAGTGGAGAAACCTTCAGGCTGTTTGGAGTGTGGAGCTTTGTGTGATTGTGTCATTTGCCTCAGGTGACTACAATGGTAAAAACATCTCATGATCCAGTCTGATCACTGCAACACTACTAAAGGCCCCTTTGTTATGATCTCTCTCTCTCTCTCTCTCTCTCTCTCTCTTTCTCTCTCTCTGTATTTCCCCTCTCTTTCCACTCTTATCATTCTCTTAATCCCCATTGTTTCTCACTCTCTTCCCTTTTTCACCATATGTCAGCCTCCTTACCTACTGTGTGAGTGTTTGTGGTTCACCCTATGCGACCTTAAATTGGCAACATGCGCCCTAACAACACTGTCAGTTAAAACAATTCACTAAAAGGAGCAATTTGTGTATGGATGGATGGAAAGTAGTGCCAATTCGTAATAAGACAAATGTCTTGAAAAACCTCAACTATCCATTTAGACTCACTGGCTATAATGTGGGCTAAAAGCACGGTCAGCAAAGTATGACAAATGAGCATTTAATAATAGTGCAGTCTTAGCTATTTCAGAAGGATTTTGGGCACTGAAGTGAGCCACAAATGGCCAGCTACAAAGACATGCAGGCAAAAACCTGAAAATATCATGCATTCCACACACACAGGAATGTGGTCAAGGAGGACTGCAGTAACTTATGAATTGCAGTCGCAGTGGCACTGTCTGGAGCTTTTCCATCCACTGAGAACTTGTAATAGACTTGTTGGAGACACTGAATGTTTTTTGAGAGATTTCATTGAAAACCAAAGAAAATTAAGACTTTTTTTTAACATCATTTTGCAGCATTTTTAGTTTGTCCCTATTAGCCTAAAATGTTTGGGTCATGTTTGGCCTCTCATTTTATATACTGTAAATAGAAATAGTGCAGGCTTTGTGGCTCAAGAATGAAATGTTCGGCATCATAGGAATCGCATTTTGTCTTATGGTTGTCCCAACAAGAGGTATTTGCCAATTCCAAGCTGCTCCAATCAGTATTTCTACATTAGCAACGTTTCGAATGCAAAATGACTCACTTATGGTAACAAGTCCAGGGAATAATTACCACCCAGCTGTGCAAGTCCTTTCTGCTGTAAGTAGCATTTTATCACCTTTGAGCTCATTGTTTTGTTTTGTGTTTTTTTAGCAGAGAAGCTTACTGGTGAACAGAAAGTATGTTTACAGCCTTTGCATTTAGCTGCTAATAACTGTATATCTTTCTCAGGACTTGATTGAGAAGTATAAGAAACCATATGCCAATTTTTTTTTTTACCATGGAAAAGAAAATGAAAATCAATCTTTAACTGAATCAGTGAGAACTTTCTCCTTCAGGTCTGATTCATACAGCAGTTTCACAAACACATCCTGTTATTGTAGCACAGTAAATAGCTATCATGTGCTTAGGGTGTGATGCTTGAAGATGGACCTCAGTGTGTGTGCGCGTGTGTGTGAGTGAGTGTGTGCACGCACATGCATGCATGTGAGTCTTTTCTGTCTCTTGCTTGTTTGTATTTCTGTCTGTTTTCCCTTGCTCCTCTTTTCTCTGACTGTAATACTGTATGTGTTATTCTAGTGATCGTGTGTGTGTGTGTGTGTGTGTGTGTTCAGAGTGCATTCCACTGGTTTCTCTGGCAGTCGACGTGTCTGCTTGTAGCAACATTCAGAATCTGCCTCAGTTTGCCTCTCTCTCTCCTCTCTCTCTCTTTCTCTCTCTCTGTCACTCACTCACTCACTCACTCACTCACTCGCACTCATTCGCACACACACACACACTTGTGTAAATCTCCATAAATACATAAATCTAGACATCAACAGCGAAGAGCTGCACTCCTGACCCTCTGGATGTTGTATCTCCTCACAATCCAGTCAAACAATTGAACCTCAAGTCTTCACCCAAGTTCTCACAGTTCCACAGTGAAATAACATCTTTTACAGTTTTTATTGGTCTCCACTGGAGATGTCAAGATTTAGAGACCTCAAGCTTCTGCCACAAACCCAACACAATGACGCTGATTTAAAGAGCACATCTTTCCATTAGCAAGGCCCTGGTTACGCAGGATAATTCACGGTCCTCACTGTGTGTTTTTGACTATTTAAGGGTGTCACTTCCCAAATACAGAATTGAATTTCCTGAAACTGTCATTTGGACCCATTAGTCGGTGTAATAATTGTTGAGTTGTCGAACTGGGAAGCAAGTGGACAAGAAGAGGTTGGAATAAGTCAGAATGTGACTGTGTAGGAGTGGAAAGAGAGAGAGGGATACTTTTCCTGTGATGACAGAGTAAGTGTTGTCCTGCTGATAAGGACAGCTAATATTTATACAGCTGGACTTCCTCTCTCTCACTATTTTGCTGCAGGTCTGGTTTTATTTCCTCTGGCTTCTTTATCAGCCGCCTTCATCATTTAAGTGAAAATCCACCTTTTAACAGACTCTCAACACACACTCTTCTCTCCAGCCCTGATGCTCGGCAGTTAAGTTTCATAAAGCTGGGAACAAGACTGAGGCTGCTGACTCAAATCTGTAACGTGAGCAGTTGTGTCTGGAGCCTGTCCACTGGGAGACAGACTTGAAGAAAACAGTGGCACATGGATATCATTTCCTTAGGACATGGGTGGACAAATCCCAGTCTCTGTCAGTGGACTCTCTCCAGATGAAGACACATGATTTCGTGCTGGGTTTTTGGGGTCCAGCTGTAGCAGGGGGTTAATTGACCTGTATTCACAAATGCCTGAGGAATATTTCCTCTGTGAGCCAGTTGTTTGAGAAAGTTTTTAGTGAAACCTTCTGCTCGTCTCTCTGTCCTCCCAGCTGTCCTGTGCAGCCTCCAGTAGAGCGATGAGCCCCCTGGTGGTTCCCGGGGACTTCAGTCAGCCGGCCAGTCCCTTTGGCTGTCTGGACAACTCTGCTGCCAAACACAAGCTGGGCCTGAGACACAAAGCCTGCAACAAGAGAAAACCTGCCAGTGTAAGAAAAATACACACATGTATATACACAAATCCACCCAATACATATGGACCACCCACTTTATTATAACATAGGTTAAAGGTGTCACTTATCAAAAACTTGTATCTTGGTAACTGCGTAGATCTGAGCTTTTTTGACTGCAATGGTCAGAGGAAGAAACACAAGCTGTCAGATGACTGGAGCTTTACCAATTTTAATGGACCACTGTATTTTGAAGCAAAACCAAGTAATAGTTCCTTACTACAGAGAACGTACTCTGCAGCCAAAATAAGCACTAGTGGTCAAAGTGGAACTAACGGCACCAGTCAGTTTGGGGTGTAATTTTGGTGTCTCCCTTGACTCTGGTTAACCTGCACCTGTACACAATCTGTTTTTTGCCCCTTCAGGACGAATTTGGGCAATATCCACATATTATTATCTCAGCATTTTACATGGTGAATACAAAGTTAATATTACCAAAGGAAAAGAACAGAAATGATGGCCAGAACTAAACGCATAAAACCAAGGATGTGAAAGACAGTAGAGATCCGTGATGTAGACACTGGTGATGCTTCCGGTTAAAAGTCTGTCTAACTTGATCATAGGTCTGATAACTTGATGGACATATGAGTGGCAAATATCATTCTGGCATTGTCTTGTGTCTATGCAGAGGCTGGAAGTGAAAACAGAGGGAGACTCTGTGGCGGACGAGACCCTGAACGCCTCCATTACAGAAGTTTTGGAGGAGCAACAACAGCAGAAGAGAGAAGGTCAGCAGGTTTTTATGTGTTCCAGGCCTCAGACTATCAATGGTAAAATTAAGTAATTTAATTGAATTCAGTTTTACTTCCAATCAGGGGGTGTATTCTGGAAACCAGTTTTTATTTTCCGATTTGAAATAATAAATGATTTTCATTTTGTTACTGCTTTAATATCTGAATTTTCATTTGTCAGGCAGATAATTTGAAATCTAAACTTGAACCATTTCCTGGTTTTAGTGTTATTGTTTTCAATGAAAATAAAAAGAAATTGTAAATTTCCGTGATTAATTGAGACACTGTTTCAACACTGGGGGAATATTATCATTAGATGTTTTTTCAGTGAACTAGGAATCACCTATTTCATTTTTACAATGGCAGCCACAGAGCTCCATATACTTATTGGTACTGTGTGATCAAGATGTACCTTTTTTCTGCCTGTCATCCAGCTGTAAGTTTTGATGCTCTGAAACCAAAAGTGAAGAGGGAAGAGGAAGAAGAAAAAGAAGAAGAAAAGGAGGAAGAGGAGAAAGAGCAACCACAGCAGTCCAGACAGTCCGTGTTGAGAGATAAGGAGGAGAGGGAGGAGGGGGAGGATGAGTTGGAAGCAGGACAGGATGTTTCTCAGAGCCTAGACACTTCCTCTTCTCCTCCTGAGCTGAGTCTCCCAGAGGAGGAAGCCCCCGAGGCCCAGCCCCTGCCCTCCTCCGAGCCCAGCTCCTCTCTGGACAGTCCCAGGTGAATAGACATGGTTTCCTCCTTGTTCTCTCCTCCTCACGGTATGAACTGTTTTTGTTATCTTCCCTTGGCAAGCTGACCTCTTAATTCTTCTTCCAGAGTCACACCAGAGACCCCTGCTGGTCCAAAAGAGTATCTACTGGACCCTCCAGGTATCGCCTATGGAGCAGAGGATAACAGCGGTGAAAGTGAGTTGGCACTTAGAGCTGAGGAGGAAGGAGTCCGGGAAACCAAGGAGGAGGAGAGCTCATTCTTACAGGAAGTACTGAGCTCCTTGAAAACTCCTCTTGCATCTTCCTCGCTGGGTGTAGACACTGATGGTGTTGTCCTGGAGATGGAGCAGACAATGGGGAAAGAGGAGGAGAAAGAAGAAGAAGAAGAAGCAGAGATAGAGGATGGGAAGGAGGTGAAGGAAGAGGAGGCAGAGGTGGATGAAGATGTCAGTTATCTGGCCGCTCCCGCTGCCTCTCTCGTGGATCACACTACCGAGGAAGAGGAGGGGGGTTCCTATCCTCCCTGTCAAAAAGAAACACTTCCCACTGAAGAGGAGGCACAAAGTGAGGAAGAGGAAGAAGAATCAGAGGAAGAAGAAGAAGAAGAAGAAGAGGAACTAGTTGTGGAACGATTCAGTCATGATGTAAGTGTTAGTGATTCATTTCTAGTTTTGTGATATAAATGTCTGTAAAAACAATCTGGATTTGTGAGCAATGGCATTTATTTTATTTTGTATTGAAGACAGATGACACATGTATGGAGTTAGTTTGAAATAAATGACAAAGTATTACTTCGGTTGTCACACAGACCTGTGTTGTGGTGAAAGTAAGGTCAAGTTTCATAGGTCAGAATCAAAAACCTCTTTGTTGTGAAGCAGCAATTGATAATGTACTGACGTGGTGACCAAATATTTTTTTGTCATAAAGTCTCTGATAATAGTGAAGCATTTTTTTTCCTCAAATCATAACAATAAGTCATCCCCTCCATGCAAACTTGATTTTACGACAGCATCTAGAAGGCAGACGTCAAGCTGTCTTCCAAGATGTTGAAGAGCTCAAACCTCTGCTTCTCCTTATTTTCCTCTCTCTTGTTTGTTTTCCAGCAAGTAGAAGAAGAAGCAGATGTGGAGGAGATGGAAGAGGCAGAGGGTGTTGAACCTGAGGAGATGAACGATACACTTGCAATAAAAACTGACCTCCAGGAACAGGAAGAGATCCACGAGGGAGAGAGTGAGGAGGCCATAGAGCTGGAGAAGGAACCAGAGGTGGAGGAGGAGGGACAGGAGAAGAGAGAAGACGATGAGGAGGAGGTAAGGTTAGTGAGAGGAAGACTGGAGGAGGCAGAGGAAGCAACTGAAGAAGAGAAGGAGGAAGCAGAGGAGGTGACTGAGATCTTCCACAATGCAGCAGAAGAAGAAGTTGGAACTGCCATGTCATCACAGGAGGCAGCTGAAGGTGCTGATGCTGGGGTTGGAGATGATACTGTGTACACCGCAAGACAAGTAAGTGATGATGAAACCGCGACAACACTGGAGGATCAAGAGCTCGATACAGAGCAGGAGCAGGAAGAAAACTGTGAGACAGTGGAGGAAGGTGGAAAAGTAGACCATTCGGAAGAAGAATCAGGGGCAGACCAACCTGATGTGGATGAATCTGAAGAAGAACTAGTAGAGGTATCCTGTTTAGACACCAACCAAGTGGAAAAAGATGAAACAGTCACAGAACAAGAACAAGCTACTGTTCCATCCAAGCTACCTTGTTTGTCTCTTTCAAAGCCACAGCACGAGACCCAAACACAAGAGAGTGGGACTATCTCTCCCAGCAAGACCACCACCATCCACATAAACCTTGTCTCTCCCAGCTCAGAGAAAGTCACTTCCTTCTTCCAACAGCCCACAGCTCCTGACAATGAAAATGTCAATGAGTCACCTTCTCACGAACAACATCTAGTATCTGCTGATGAAGAACAGGCTGACACAGTGGAGGAAGTGGAAGAAGAAAAACAATCCGCCCTGGTAAAAGAAGCCACACCTACCCCTGTGGAGGACATGGTCAACCAGCCGTCCAGTAGTTCAGATCAGAGTAAAACCCGCTTCAACATTGCCCCCGCCTGGCAGAGATCCCAAAGTCTGACCCCTCCCTCTTCTCCACCTGCCTACGTCTCTTCTGCCATCACAGAATCTGGAGCCGAGGAGGTGGAAGCGCCAACCAAGAAGGATCCAGCTGTGAATACAGAGCCAGAAAGTTCACCTAAGGTTGAACTGGTGTTGAGTCCTAGTAGAGCAAGGAATGCTGGGAACGCCACTGCCAAACCACAGAGTGATACATCACCGTCTCCATCCTCTGCTAAACCTCAGACCTCAGCTGCTGCAAGCACAGAAGGTAGAGACATTAAACATGATCCTTTGTATAATTTCATGTTTGGGTTCTTCTGTCGTTGTCTTCTCGTGGGTCATTTCAGTGACCTCAGCTGTGATTGTATGTCCTATATACGCTATGACCTACATCTTCCGTTTTCCAGTCACTTGAGGTGAAATGTCTGTTTGACTTAAAATAAAATCAAACCACAAACCTAACTTTTCCACCTCCTACCCACAGAGAGCTCCGTTGTGGTGGAGGGAAACCCCGACAACCCGTTTGGAGTCCGGCTGAGGAAGACGTCAGCTCTGCACCGCTTCAGCTCCGAGGAGGAAAACGCTGAGGTAATGACCCCGACTGGCTTGTTTATAGATAACTGCATGCCACTACTTGCTTGGTGTTGATATTTACATCCTCAGGCACCACCCTGAACATAGCTGTCAGATGGTTCTCTAAACTGAAGTGGACTGTACATGATGCGAATTGATCAGCCAATCAGCAAGCAGGAAGATAGTTCTGATATTTGTTAGTCTAGTTTCTGCTCACATTTGAATTGTCAGAAGACTGAGGAGAGTCAAATCCTGTCTACAGTCAGTGAAATGAGACAAACAACTTTAAAAAAGAGAGTTTCTATGCACAGCTGGTACATGAGGAAGGGAATAGATCATTAGCATTTTATTCTTTATTTATTATCCATCTTTTTTTCTCTTACTCAGTCTCCCATCGAACCTCCGGTCCAGCCAACTAGCTGTAAACCTGAGCCACCACAGCCAATCAGCACTAAGCCCTCTGTAACTCAGCCGACCAGTAGCAAGCCTGCCCTCCCCAAAAAACCAGATGTACATGGAGACAGTGGTGGAAAATCCAAGCGCATCTCAGGTGTGTATACACAAGCACACAGTTTTCTCACCACTTACTTTATACTTTACTATACAAGGCTCTAATCTTTCTTATACACTTACATACAGGTGCTCAGCAGCAACAGAGTAATGTAATGTACAGCCCCAGACTCAGCCACTGTGTGACTGTATATCTGCTGTGTTATTGATTCAGACACAACTGCAGCTCGTGGTGTTTCTGCTGGATCTGATTCTCCCAGCTGGATCTCTGTGGCCAAACAGAAACAGAAGATCTATAAAGAGAATTCACTGGATGAGATCACTGTCAAGAAGGTAACCTGTGTGTGTGTGTGTGTGTGTGCGTGTGCGCGTGTGTGTGTTTAACGAAGACTTCATATGAATGTATGGGAGAAAGGGGTCAGACATATCAATGAAGTTGTTGATGAACTGCAGAGATATCAGAGGAGTCCCTAATAAATGAATTGGTCTTAGCTGTGGCTCTAGTCTGAAGATCATAGGTTGCCACAGCAACTTAGGGTGTAACCACGACGACACACAGACCCCAGAGAGCAGAGGTAGGCACAAAAGCGGTGATTTTCTGCCTCAGTCCCGGTTCCATATTTGGGCCTAATGTGCCAAAAGGTAGCTCCTATCAGAAAAACAAGCAGACCATGATTGGCCAGAGACCTTCCCGAACACATTGACATGTTTTTGGTGTTTCTCAAATATTTTGGAAATCCGTGGAAGCTAAAACCAGGAGGCACTTCTGCTTTCACGGGAAATGTGTCCTAAATTTTGTATTTGAGTTGATGGGCAGCTGGATTGGAACTGGCCACAATCAGTGGCCCATAGTAAGGTTCTGTGCTTTTTTGAGCACATGGTGAAAGAGTAAAGAAGTTTGCCTACAACTGTGGAAAAAATCATGTGTGCAGAGTGTAACTTGTGGCCGGGAGCAGCACGGAAAGATCTGAATTTCAGACAGTGTCTCCCACTTTGCCCAGTGATGTCACCCACTCTAACCTGAACATTCCGTGCAATACACACACATTGTAATCTCAACATTTCTCCAATATTGATCATGATCATTGAACAGTAATTGATCAAAAACTGTAAAACCTATTGAAATGTCGAAAACCACATTAATAGATGATAGCAGTAGAAAAAAAACAAAAAATTTTCTGTTTTTCACTGCCTCTCATTCGTTGTCAAAATTCATATTTTGCCAAGAATAGTTCTAGCACACTGATCCCTATTGAGCCACACATTTTGATATGGGTCCTTCCCTTCAATTATATGTGCAGATGGTTGCCAATGTGCATTTTGGACAAGCTAGACCCAAGACGTAGATGAGGGATTTAAAGTTAATAAAATAATCGAGAGATGAAAAAACAAAATAGATTGATGAATTGTCAGTGGCCAGTTTGTCAGCCAGAAGCCAGGATACTGAAGAGGTTGCAAAGAAAAAACTGTGTTTTGTGCTTTGTGTTCCCTGGGTTTCAGACTGAGCTTCACTCAGTGATGAATGGTGGTGCACACTGTTGTTTCATATGTGCAGTACATCAGGACACATTTTCAGTTTGTATCCTATAAGAATCTGAAGAAGTGACTTTGCTGCTCTCTGTTATCAGGAGGAACAAGAGAGGAAGTCTTCATTGCCCATGTACATCAGCTCAGCCACAAGCCGAGAGCAGAGCAACAAACCAGCTGAATCCACCAGCAAAGGTCAGAGCACACGCACACACACATGCAAATTCATGCACGTCATTTGTGTCAAGTTGCAAAATAAACTTTCAAAAGACTCATGAGTTGCAGTGTGGGAGAATTTAGTTTGTCTTTATTTTGGTCACTATACTTGATATAATTTGACATGCTGAAAAAACATGAGGTGTTTTTACAAGTCACCTCTTAACTTTGTTTGTTCAGACTTGTTTCAGCCAATTTAATTTTTGAATGATGTAACACTGCCCCCATCTGTACAAACTCTGCTACTGCAACTGACCCCACAGCATTCATTCACCTCCTGTCAACAATCAGACTGATGTGGTGATGATCCATGGCAGCAGACATAATTGATGAGGCTGGCAATGTGGCAGATATAGAGTTTATTTTAATAGATGAGAAAGGTAAAGATAAACAAGCAAAATGACAGAGCCCGGAGTGATAAAATACTCCAGGTGTCAAATAGAGAACAAAGAGCAGATCAATTGTGCTGTTTTACATAATATGACTGTTCTTCACTTCACTTGTAATCAGTGTGATTGCCTCTTGTTCTTCACTGCCTCTTTTTGCCACCTATGATACATGTCTGATTATGCTACTGATACCACACACATAGTGTTAAAAATGAATCTTACACAGGCTCCTGCATATTTATCCAATTTGCATTGATTACACATTTTTGAGCTCTTCTTCAAAATATCACACACACACTTTTGATTCACATGAATCTTTGATGGTGGCTGCTAAGATACCTTTGTTTTGTAATAATTCCTTTTCGATCTCAGCCACTGTATACACAGACTCCATTCATATTTTAAGATATCCATTATTGCACACTGATCCACTGTGGACTATAATGACATTGGGTCATTATAGTAACATGTACAGCTAATGAATTATTATGGGTTACGTAATGTTTAAGTAGGGTCTCCAGAGCCCCATTCAGGCCCGTAGTTTACATATAGTAACTCAATACCTGCACACAGTACAAGTACAGTTATATAACATAACGCATTAAGTCTTTGTTCTGAAGTACCTTAAAGCCTCAGCTCACATCATCTAGATGTTGCATATGCAACTCACCAAATACATGAAGGTCAATGAGAATCAAAAATCATCACCCATGGTTCTCTAATTAGTTTTTGTTTGACGTATGTGTGTGTGTGTGTGCATTTCCTTTCTTCTTGCAGCGAGCTTGTCGGACATCAATAAGGCTCCAGGGTCTGTAGAGGCAAGGAGAGCTCTCTCTCCTCCAACTCCAGTGCCACCTCAACCCTCAAAAGCCCCATTACTGCCCTGTTCAGTCCCTCCAAAACCCCAAGTTCCTCCTGCCACCACAAAACCTCCACCCCAACCCACTCCACTCCACAGATCCCTGTCCCCCCCTACACCAGTTCCTGTTCCCCAAAAATCTCCCTCCTGCACGAGCCCGCCATCTCTCTCCAAAACAGCCGCCCCCTTACCTTCCTCCAAGACGACCCAACCCCAGAGTACGACGGGCAACTCCGCTCCTTTTTCACCGAGAACGGCTCCGGAAAAGCCAGGTTCAAGAGCCCCAGGTGTTTCCGGTCAGACGCCACCCTCCCAGCGAGGCCTGCCTCCCCCTCCTGCTTTGCCCCAGGATGAGCCTCCATGGATGGCGTTGGCCAAAAAGAAGGCCAAGGCCTGGAGCGAAATGCCCCAGATTGTCCAGTGACAGGCCGGGTTGTTGTAAAGTTGTATACAGCGGCCTGACCAGGGCTGAAAATAGACTCCAGAGGCTCACATCTGAAAAGGAGGCCGAGAGTTACCAGAATGCATTTGCACACAAAGAGTTGTTGTTCTGTGTTTTTTTTATTGTCCCGGCTTCAGGCTTTAGATTGGTACAAACTCTCCAATCACGCAGCTAAAGACAGGCTCTGTTAAACCCCGTCTGTCTTTACGTGCTTCCGTTGTACCATCATGATTTCTAAATGACAGGGTAGGACCCATAACACGTCTCACTTGGAAGTGGATCCAGATTTTCCCAAGAGTCTTAGTATGTTATTTGGTGCCTGAATGAGAGAAAATATAACAGTAAATAATGTTTTTGATTCCAGCTGATATCACTAAACAATTCAGGGAAGGAAGAAGGACACTTTATTTTATACAGAGGAGATTTTACTCATAGAAGAATGAGACCGTGTCATCTGATCAGCAATTTGTTTATTTGGTCTGAAGAGCAAGTGGACGGGGTGTTCTGTCGGTCTCAGTGTGTTTCTGTGTTTGTGTGTGTGTTTATTTTAAGGCAATGATACATGCTCACATTTTTAGGGATGTGGAAAATCTTCATGTCAAGAGAGTAAAACGGGACGACATCCAAGTTAAGCTGGAGAAAAATGTGCTGAACTAACTGCTGCTGGTCACAGTTCCTCTGTGTATCAGGTTCTGTAGACAAACGGATTTCCTATAACACCATCCACAGATACTAAACTAACCGTGTTTGTTGTGTTAGCGAGTGCCGAGTGTGTCCAACATGTTTCAGGTCATCAGTGTAATTATGTTTTTAATTTTCTCTTTTGATTTTTGAGTACGTAAATCCAGATTACCTGTCAGCGTCCTACAGGAATCTAAAATCTACAAAAGGTCAAGTCTGTCTGAGATTTAAGAGAAACTATCACTACACTGACCACTGTGTCTTTTTAATATTTTTTACTGCATCATCATGGCAGCGTGTTGTGGGTTATTAAATGTTTTCCCATCACAACCAAGCATGTAAATAAATTAATATACATAATTAGCTACGTGGAGATTGGTTGGCTGCAGGATGCAAAGCAACTGTCACAGCTGAAAGTTTCCTTTGTATCAATTAATTATCTCTCTCACAGTAACTATATATGTTTTATGCATTTTGTTTTATTTTCTATTGCCTTTTGAGACTTTGTCTTGTACATAAAATGTGCAGTAAAGAACAAATTAAATCGCATTTGTGTGTGTTTTATGTCATCTGTCTGTTTGTTGAACAGTCTCAGATATAAATCTACAAAGAAAATTTGATTTTTCTTACAGCACAAAACGACCAGTAAATATTGTCTACTGCTCAGTACATCACTGTAACATAACAGCCTGATGAAAGTATAGACATGTAAATTCTTAGATGTCTTTTTCCAAGTATATTTTTGTCATATAATTAATTCTTAATGTTGTGAGGGATTAAACTTGTTTCAAATGTTTAAAACACTTCAATCATAAATTATCAAACATGTTTTTATTTAAATTGTCAGGGAGAAGGTTTGTAGACGGACCCAAAATGCAGAGTGAGACTCCAGGTACCAGGTATGTTGAGATTTATTACTGTAGAAAGAAGCAAGATTAACTGGTAAATGATCAGGACAGGAACTGAGCACACACAGCCGATCCTATAAAGACAATGGGAACACACTGAGGTTAAATAGACACGAGGAGAAACAAGGTACAGGTGGGGAAATCAGCACAGGTGAGACACATCAGGTAATCACAGCAGGGCGCACACAGGAAGACAGGACACTGACTTCAAAATAAAACAGGGAATGAGACAAACCATGACAGGAATAATGTGATGGATCTTTTCAGAGTCAGTTGTGATGAGAAAAAAATCAGCTGAGGAAACAGTTCCTTCCTATAGAGAAAGTGTCACCTTATATACAGTTAAAATGCCTTTAAAGCAAAATTACTACTGTACTAGACTGCATTGACAGAAGAAAAGTCTAAATTGAAGAGGCAGCTGAGATATCCTGACTTAGAGGTCAAACTCCAAAAATGCGATGGCCCACATTTACTATAATGCACCTGAACACCACTGTTCTTCAGTTTGTGATGACATCAACAGGGTCAGATTTAAACATCTTAAAGGAGAAACAGTCGTCCTGTGTCCATATTTTTAAGTTTAAGAATAAACTTTGCAAAATGTTTAAATCTGACTCACACTGATTGTCTTTGTTTAATTCAGCTTACTCAAACCAAAGTGTAAAGGTGAACAGCTGTTAGCTGTTAGTTTTGAGTTTCATAACCCAAGAAACCAATCATTTCGAAGTGGTCCCTTCATTTTTCCAGAGCTGTATATGTATGTAGAAAATATAGAAAATTATTTAGCGACATAATAAATGACGTATGTATGATTTTTTTGTAGAATTTTGGTTCTACTGAGTTTGTAGCTTCTACAATCAATCAAAACCTTACTGACGTGTTGATGCGACATATAGAACAAGATGTATTATAATGCATCATAATGCATCACTGTATAGTGCCGTGTTTTGCGTCATGTTCATGGTGTGTTTTTGGCACCAGCAGTAGTACCAGAAAACTCCAGCAGGGAGAGCATGAAACTTTTGGGTCAGGTTACGGGTCATCCTGCTTCCTCCCTTCAGTCAGTACAAATGAGCTGAAAAGAGTTTGTGTCCAACCACTCTTTCACTCAAATTTCCCCTTTTCCGGTATGAATAAAAGGCTTTAAAGTTTCAGATGAGTTCAGTCAGTGAATATGTGTGTGTGTTCATAAGGCTGTTTATAATTTTGTTTTACTGAGGAGCCATCGTCAATAAAACAGTAGCACTTCATAGCCTTGGGACACGTGTCTGTGTGACTGAAACCTTTGTATTGCTTTGTGAGCACTCTGGTAAAGCTGTATGGTTGAAAATATGTGTAGCAGTACACTGAATACAAAAATAAGCTGGTGTTATTAATCATAGCGTGTGTTTGGTTTTGTTTTTTCTTTTTCTTTTTGATGTCAGTCCGTACAAACGAGCCGAACAGTTTTTGTGTCCATCCCTTTCTCCATTCAAATTTTCCCCTTTTCACTGCTTTTACAATAAAACGTCAGTCAGTCAGTCAATCACTTCAACATTGTCACCAATGAATTAAACCTTTTCTACAAAGCTTCAGGGCTCACAGACTAAATGTTTTGATATTTTGAAAAAAAAAAACTGCAGACAATTGCAAAATATAGAGTTAAAAAATTTCAACCACAAAACTGTAACACAGTTAAAACAGTTAACAAATATTATGTTTTGACATTGCATTAGTGCTCTCTTCACTGTGAACATTTTACCCTGCAGATCACTGTGCTGTCACTTTAAAACAGATGTAATATTACCATACAATTATTTACGACAGAAGAGATTTACACATAAAAGTACAAGTGCTATGACGCAATGGCCGCAAAAAAACACAACACGGGTACAAGTTGTACAAGCCACCCCTCGAGTTTGTCCAGGAGAAGGAAGAGCTCCACTGCAATCTCAACCAGAGCCAAAGAGAAGGAATCTCTCACGACAAGACCATCAAATACCTCAAAGCACAACTTGACTTCTGGCTGCAGAAGGACAGTGAACAACTAAAGACAAACAATGAGCTGCTCAAAGAGAAAGAGAATAAGATTCTCTCCTGCAGACTCCCAAAGACCTCAGATCAACAGAAGAGCCCGGAGTGTGTCAAGGATTCGGACACCGACCAGAGTTTTCTCCAAAAAGGAGAAAACATATCTGCAAAGAGAAAACCAAATCCTGAAGGTAGAAGAGAAAAAACTACAGGCTGAAAACCAAAACCTTAAGAGCAAAAAGGAAGTACTGCAGGAAGAGCACCAAGTTGTGACGGACAAGAACAAACAAGTACAGGAAAACAACCAAATCCTGAGTGAAGAATGCAAGAAAGTGCAGGCAGAGATCCATGTGCTTTACTAGTGTTGCTGGTGTTTGAGCTCCTCACAAATCATGGTTTGAATGCTACACCTTATCTGCGTAGTTAATTTAAAGGATACATCACATTTTAAGTCTAGAAAATAGAGAAGCAGATG
>OMNW01014372.1:0-16785 GCA_900303245.1 Selene dorsalis
CAATCCAGACTTGCCCACATGTACTGCCCCCCTTTAATCTATCTGATTTATTCATAACTTTCATACATTATTTCAATTTATTTTATTGCATCTATTTTTTAAATTATTTAATCTTCATTTTTTTAATTATTTAAATCTTTAGTTATTACTACATGATTACATCAATGTAATTTTCCACAAACACATAAAAGGACGCCACTGGAGTTTTAGCCATCTGTCAGAGTTGGGCTAATACTGCCCTCCGCTGGATGACGCTGGTATAACATAATGTGTGTTTGGGCCACTGCAACAAATGTGCTGCTGAAATAGATACTCTAAAACCACAGTATATACAGTTCTCTTTGATTCGAACACAGTGCAGTTTTCTGGTGGGCTTTCTGCTTTGCATACACATACATGTAGACAAGAGATTGCTGTGTTTTATGGTAACTGCATTCTGTGGGAAAATTAGATTTGAGGGCTCATTACATCTTTAACACGATTCAGTACTTTTGTTTTGTCAAATTTTGCCACAGTTTGTGTTTTTTCTTGCACATCACTTATTATTAAAATTAAATCCAGCAAAAAATATCTTTACCTACACTGGTCACATGCAGATTTTTTGAGTTTGAGTTTCTTAATATTCATGCTCATAGTTTAAAAACAACTGAATAAAAGCTAAATTTACATTTATTAGGTGAAGAAAAACACATTAACACACACACATACACAAGTTAAAAAGAGGAAATAAGTTGAAAACAACCATCTTATTTGTGTTTTTACAGATAAGACACACCCACACTGGTGGGACAGGATCATAAGTTAACCATCCCATGTGTCTGTGAAACGTTGATTGCAGAGCTGCGGCTGCAACTGTGGGTAAATTCCCATCTTTCAGTCTCTTTGTTCCTCGGAAGAACTGCATAAAGCCGTCTGTGTGTGCTGTCCACTCTCGTCTGTCGAAGGAGATCATGGAGCGGATGTTACTCATGGTTCATTTCTTCGACCAGCTGGATGGCTGCCTGTTCCCTCCTACTTTGAAGAGAAGGATGCTCTGGTGATGGAGCCCGGTCTCTGGAGATAATCCTGAGAGCCCTTTTCCCCCTTTTCCAGCAGTGCATCCTGGCTTTTGTTGCACAAAACAAGAAGAACACTGCTGTACTCCAGACACAGCCTGACCACGGCAGTGTATATGGTGATAAGATAGTCGCACTGTAGGCCGTGCTGAGCTAGAACTGAGAGAAGGTGGAGCCGTTTCGAAGCTTTTTTCAATGTGACTATCTCCACTGAGGTCGAAGTCCAACTGAAAACCCAGGCACCTGCTGGTGGTGACCGGGACTCCCTGACCACCTAAATCCAGAGAAGCACATTGTGGTGGATTTCTGTAGCAACAAATTCTGAGTTCCACAGACTTCTCTCTATTCAGCATCGTATTTTTGTTGCAGGCCATATTGCTGCTGGGCTTCAGTCTCCATAGAGGTGTCACAGTGGATGTTGGTTAGTGGAATTGGCACACATCATCACCAGAAATGAAACTGATGATGATGTGTTGCTGGTAAACATTGTTATAATGGAAACAGAAGCACCATGGGGTGATGAGTTGGCCAGTAAGCAGACTCTTGATACATCCCAGAGAGGTCATGGGAAAAATGCGCAGAGAACAACAGTTTGAAAAATGACACTCACAAAGATAACAACTGGTCAAAGGGAATCATCATGTATGAAACAACAACCTTTTAACAACACTGAGTGCAGTGAAGACTCTGACACTTTGCTTGCTGAGGTCTGCCACCAGAGGGCACTCTCATTATAGAAAATAGAAAATAATATTAGAGGAGGTTGACTGTTTTAAACTGCATAGTGTATATCACAATATAACTTAAAGAAAGAGAAAGAGTGTTGAGTAAATTACACATTAGGACTTCATTAAACGCCTAGTTATGTAATGAAAAAAACAGCATTTTACATCTCCGTCCTTAAATAATCCTATTTACAGCATTTCTCAGATGAGCGACACTACCTGCATATCAGAAATATCCTGCTGTATGAAACGATTGAAGACAAAATCATGAGAGCACTAAGTGTTTTGGCCACTGTAGAATGAGCAACACTTTTCATAGTGAAAACTGGATGAAAATTCTGGTGCTTTTTTTTTTTTTCATTCACAGATGATCACACATCCTTTAAAATGTGTATAAACTGCATAATACTTCAACCTAAGATAACCCATTTCCATATTAAACACAGACAAAGGTCACTCTCCCACTTTTGGTCAAATCCCAACATTACTGAGGTGCAAGAATGCTGAAAGATTATTCTTGATCCCATTGTAAACAAACCACTTAATCCAGGCTGGGTTTTTTGAGGACATACCCATTCTGTTATACCTATCTTACTTTCTCTGCATGCCAAGGTGAGAAAAGAAATAACTTTGCCTCACATGTTTCTCAGCAGTAGGTCATGTGCTTTCTAAAGGCTGGCCAACATTGTACGCTTTGTTGCCAAAATATACTGTAGGCTCCCTATCAGAATCAACATCATCAAGATCAGGGCGTGTTGTGCAACCACAGGAAAGGTGCTTGATGCAACAGATTAATGATTCAAAAGTGAACACTGTGGTGTTGGTTTATTGTCTATGTTCCGAAGCAAAGTGAATGAATGAGATCCTAGTTGACATAATTTTCACACCATCAAAGCCTTCAACTCAACAAACAGGCTGAGTTTAAATGACTGTTTTCCTCATTTCAGCTATTTTAATTGATCTAAATAGTTTGCTCCTAGCACAAAACTAGAGAGATACCAAATTGCCCAAAAATGTTCAAGAGGATTATCAGATTTGGGTTACATCTACATCCAGTCCTACACTGCCAGGTGTTGAGTAACTGCATTGGTTAAGAAAGCCAGATATTTGTGATGATCAAATTCATATGAGCCTAATAAGAACATACGTCTGTATAACCATAAAATTAGTTAACCTTCACCTGTACAGTCAATCAACACTTCACATTTCATCTTTTTGTCCTTTAAGTTCCCTCCTTTCAATACTTATTCCAATGAATGGATAATGGAAGTGAATTTCCAATTAGTCCCTTATCTAACCTGGAGCTCATGACCTTCATCCAAGTTTTAAAACAGCTCAATTTAACTTTAAACTAATCAACCATATCTTTAGATGACTTACAGTTTAAATAATGCATAATATTTATCACCAAATAAGGAATGTGTTATACATCGGATAAATTATTTTACACAGTCACCACCACACATGAGTAGGAGCACGTAGGTGATGATTAAGCAGGATATTCTTGCGGAAGTCTGTATTTTATTTTTTAGGAAAATGCTACAGACTCCACCTTTAATAACTGTATGGCACATTGTGTTTTAGACCACAGAGTTTAGGTTTTTTGTAAACCACAAATCCAGTTCAGTCCAGTCCACGGTGAGTTCAAAACTCCAGCTAGTTCATTACAAAGAACCGTGCTATCTATAGTGTTAGTCAGCTTTTGACGATTCATTTGAAATTACTCAAACAGAAACTGTCATACAAATACAGGAAATAAAAGTGTTACAGCTGACTGAAATATAATCAAACACCATCAGAAAATGACAGATGACCAAACAGGAACAAAAAGATATAGAGGGACATTTGTCGACACACTTAAATTCAGAGAAGTGGTCAGACTAAAGATTCAGAGCTAGCAGAGGTGGCTTGCTTTGAATAAGAAAAAGAGACACACGGCCTGGGAGGAAGGACGAACAGTAAGCCTTGAAAAAATATAAAGCTATAAAATGAGTTGTTTAGTTTCGCTATTATAGTCCGTGATGCCTGCAATAACCAAATACTGCATTTGTGTGTTTTAGACAAATTATTCAGCTCTTCAAAAACTGTAAGTATAACCTCACAATAAAGTTCAGAGAGAGATTGATAAATCACTATTTCTCATTTATAACCCAATTTCGCATCTTTAATGTATATGGCTATTAACTGTAGAATTAGGTGAGGCATGCTCAACTAATTACTATTCTGTATTTGCATCAAAATGCTCATGCGAAAGATGGTAGTTAAGTAGAGTACATTGATGAAGGTCCATGATTAAGTTAAGTTAGAGTCCAAATCAACACCACCCTCATATTATATTAAGACAATAATGTTAAAGAAGGTGTTGTCGATACTGGCAAGGCAGAACTGAAAGGTTTTTGTGATGACGACTGTTTTTTTTTTCTTGTGTTGCACAGTCACTGATGCAGCAGCTAATAACTTAAATTTAATGGAAAATTTTTTCAGACATATTTTTAGTTAATTTGTGGCCCTTGTCTCATTGGCATTTTGATGACTGCAGATGGTAGCAGTCATATCCCGTGTGTGTAATACTGTGTGAGGGCTATTCTGTACTCCTGGACTTTCTGGTCAAGACAAAACATAAACATGCGGTCATAAAATATATTACAGTAACTCTGCTCGGAGGTTTAGTTGCCATATCATATATGCAAATGACACTCATGTGTTGTAACCACATGTTCCAACCATAACCTATTGTAGTAGGTTTTTCCGGCTGTGTCATTGTGGAGGCACCAGTACCCTCAGCATTCAGTGTTTACTGTTTTCAGTGTACGGAAAGAGGCTGCACCTGGTCACAGTCTCACTCTCCATTCACGATACCAGCAACTACTAGACCGTCTACACGATGGTAAGTAGAACACACACAATATCAACGTTTATCTATGGTTAGCTCTCAACATATAGTCAGTTTCTATGGCACGTTGGTTACTGATGGCTCTAAGTCATAAGACTTTGTTTCTATCATTACTCAACCATTTACTCCCCCCTTTTTCCCTTTTTTTCTCTTTCTTTCCTTTCCATCTAACTTCTCCTGTGCTGCACCTCCCCTCCTCTTTTCTGTATGTAGGTGCTCAATTGTACAGTGCTAGTTGATATGCTGGAGAGGTACTATCTGTCACCGTTTTATGCCATTGAGTTCTGCATTGGTTTCCCTGGCAACCTTTTGGTTGTAATTGGGTACATATTTTGTTTGCCAACCTGGCAGAGCTGCAACATTTACCTCTTCAGCCTGGCAGTATCTGACCTTGTTTTCCTCTGTACACTGCCACGTCTCACTTACCTTTATGCAAATGTACATTCAAAAACCAGTCCCTTTGCTTGCATTCTCAACCGCTACATCCTGCATGTCAATCTTTACTGCTCCATCCTCTTTATGGTTTGGCTTTCCATGGATCGCTTCCTGCTCGTAAAACATCCAACACGGGACCACTACCTGCTGAGGCAACAGACAGCCCTGATTGTGACAGGGCTGAGCTGGCTAGCTGTCAACGTGGAGGTTGCGCCAATGATAGTACTGATGGTTCAGGACATCAAGAGTGGAAACAACAGTCTTTGCAAGGATTTCTCCAGCCTAAAAGGTGATGTTAATATATTAGGTTACAGCCTGGGGCTAACCTTGACTGGTTACATTATTCCTCTGATTGCACTTTGTGTCTTTTCCTACCAAATTTCACATCTTCTTCATGTCCAAGAAAGAGCTGTACAGCGTAGGACATCGTTCAAGCGGCCTCTCAGAGTTGTGGTATCAGCTGCAGCCATATTTCTGGTTCTCTACACTCCCTATCATGTGATGAGAAATGTCTCAATAGCATCTCAGCATGCCTGGGAAGGACTTGAAGAGTGTCCAAAGATGTACATACAGGGCATGTACATCCTGACCCGACCATTCGCTTTCTTGCACAGTGTCATCAACCCTGTCTTCTACTTCTTAATGGGTGACAAGTTCAGAGAGCTATTGGTCACTAAGCTCAGAAAGCTGGTCAGACGGACAGAGCAACAAAGACAACCAACCTGAAAAAATTCAACACGAGCTCTGCAAATCCCTACACAAGAAGAGACACCCATCAACATAGTATATCCCTACCTGTAAATCTGTTGTATATTGTACTTTGTTTTGTTGATAAGCTTTCCTTCTTTAATTGTTCATTATATTCACTGATATAATGATAGCATGGTTGTCCATTAGAATATTGTCAAACTATCTGTTATTATTAACGGTGCGTTCACACCGAAGCGAATTTTCACCTCGCTTTAGTCGCGTAAGTTTGACCGTGGGAGTAAGGGAGACTGGGTACAGTTGCAATACTTTTAACATTACTCTCAGTTACACAGACTATTTGGACTAGGCAAACCAAACCTTTACATATTAAACGTATGTGTCTGCTACCCATACCATTTAAAGACGGTTATGACATATCAATCACAACATTTATTTGAATAGGAGAATTCAGATGTTGCAACTGTCCCCCAGTCTCCCCTATTTGTGTTTACTCACGAGTACAAACAACCCTATCTAGCAAGTCACTGACGTCCTGGCGTCCTGCCTGAGGAGAATCTCAACGCTGATTGGCTGTCCTGACGCAGCGGCACGCAAATATTTCGCTTAAGTTGATTTTTGTTTTCATTAGCCTCATTTGCCAAGCCTTGTCATTCCAGCACAAATTTGCGTCTATTCGCGTCTTCTCATTGATTTTGTATGTAATCTCGCTTCCCATCCGGTATGAATGCACCATGGTACCATATGATATTGTTGGTCTCAGCAGAACGTATGTGCCATGCCAATTAATGATGTGGATATTTTATTGTAGTGACTACACACCGCTATTAATTGTATTGTATATTTAAAAAAAAAACAAAAAAAAACATGTCACAATAACCATAAAGAGGAACTAAGGCAAAGTTACATTTCCTATTGACAGTGTAAACTAGAGGCCAGAGCCTGTTGTTACTTTTATGCTTGTGCTTTGTTTAAGTATCTACATGTACTTGCACATATTGTATTGCTGTTATTATTTGTATTTGCTGAAAATGCATAGTTACTAATATTGTCACTGGATGACACTGAAGGTGTATTGTGTTGTCATTGTTTTTACTATTTTTGGAAATGTTTGTGCATTAAAGTCAAAATTGTACTATACTGGGTTTTAATGTGATAAAATATAACAGCTAACCTAATTATAATAAGGTGCTACTCATAATACCAATGGAAAGTTAAGGGCCTGGATGCCAAATAGCAACTATATCGCATTCACATTAGGGTTGGTTGACCGACCTTGTGCTTTTTATTTTCGATCATTATCAGTAGAAATACAAATGATCCTCACCTGGACTGACCAATGCTTAGGCTCTGGTGACCTTGTGTAATGTGAAACCTATACAAGCTGAGTATTTCTCAGAACCTTTTAAGAACTTTATCTTTATGTTTTGAAACATGTCAAACAGCTACATTATTTGATCTCTATTGTCTTTGTTTTTCCTGGAGTTATCTGATCCAAGCTTGCTGAGTTATGCAGCACCTTAGACTGTGACCTTTCAACTGACATAAGCAGGAATTTTATTTTCAAGAAGCCCCTTGTTTTTCCAGAGATGTTTTATCATACAATTTTGTGAGAAGAGTCAGAGCTGTAGAACATTTTTATGTGGGTGACAGATGGTTAAGTGCAGAGAAGTGACAGTTTTGGATTTGCCAGATGTGTAAGTAGTACATCACTGTCACTGCAGCAGAAAGTATGTAGCCTTGGTTTTGTTTGTGTGAATGTGTGTAGTTGCAGAGTATGCATTATAGTGTCAGTCTGGAGCTGCTTCTTTGAATTCCTAGAAACAAAAACACAAACTCCAGCTGCTGTGGAAATGTGTGAAATGTTGCAGAGTCAGGCCCGTGTTTTGATACAACATTTATCTTTCATGATAATTCTCATCTTTAGTGTTGTTTGGTCAACCAAAACCACCTGATTCTAATCACTGTAATGGGCCTATATATATTCTAAAGGTGGAACCATCTTGAGATCTCAGTCCTCACAGAAACCTACCACATATTGGACTGTCAGTGACTTTTAATGTTTACTTAAGCTCTGAATCCTCATTAAACACACAGACAAACTTTACTTCATAGAACTTTAAGACAACAGACAGGATCAGGTGCTTTCTCTCAGTCATGACTATTCACACCATGCTTGATCCATCATTTCATTTATATTGGCATCTATCCTGGAATGAGGAAAGAAAAGAAGCAAAGATGAAATATTGGGCCATGTACTGGGTGAGAGTTTCAAGTTTCATCAACAGCTTGAGGAGTGGTACCATGCCAGAACCAATGAGTAAAAGGCAGGGGGAAAGGTACATGTGTGGACAAATACAAAACCTGAAGCTCTGTATTACATATAATGTAATATTCTAATTCAATGATGCTTTTGAAAGATAACTCAATATTGATCAACAGACAGCTGAGGCCAGTCATGTAACAATGGCCTAATAGGGCAGACAGTCCTGCTACAGAATTTAAGGGTTGTTACAACTTTTTCTTTTCTTTTTTTTATGAAATAAAGCACTTATTCTAAGGAGTAATAATGCTGTGGAGATAGAATGTATGCATGCAATGCAAATAAGTTATCAAGTTTGGTTTGAAAGCAAAAATTAGCCTGTTGAGATAAAGTATATCTCTTTTATCTCCCTTTGAAAGCACTTTATTTTTAATCCATACGAAGAGTGTATTTACATGAAGTGTGGTACAAAGTGTATGTGCACACAGTGCATATTTCTATGGGAAGAATGCGTGGTTGCTTACTTATGCGTAGTCACATTTCGTGTAAACAGAGCAAGTACTTGTGCAAATTCTATACTGTATGAAGGTATAATCTGTGCAAAACCACTGTACAACGGCTTCAAGGAATCACCTGCTATAATCCATTTCACGTTTCTGTTATTAGCCCCCCATAGCACTGAGGGACTTTGGGAATAGTCATACTACTTCACATACTTAGGGATACATAAGTGCATAAAGAAGCTGCATGTGCACCTGCACACAAGGCTAGTATGGAGTCGAATAAGACCAGCACAGTGTAGCACAGAAATAGTCTTGCGACCCAGAAGGCGTGGGGTGTTTTGTTTAAAGTGTCCTGATGAACCACTTTGACCTATGTGAATCATCCCTTTGTACAAATGGATTGTTCACACTCATGCATCATCCTTTTTGCTATCCAGAGAAAAACAAGATCAACTGTACTCTCTCCCTCAGCTATATGAAGCCCCAACAGATCCAACAGGGAATGCTTCACCTAAGTGGCGCCAAGTGGGTTTAATGTATCAGCCGGTCTACTCAGAATATCTTTCTCACCAAATCATCCAATTTCACAATGTGTATTGAACAACAATTCTGTACTTGTTTGTCTCTCTGCTTTAGTATGTCTTTCTCTTCATTTCACAAAACATGCACACACCACACAGTACAATCAATCAGTAGTGAAAGGTCATGTGAATTTATTGTCAGATAACATTAAAATTAAAAATGATGCACATCATATGCTCTCAAAGAGGGAACCTAAAACAAAAATAGAAAGTCATATTTACAACTGAGAATGTAGCAGTGCTTAAGCAAAAGAGCTATGTTTTTCTGTAAAGCTGTCACTTGTTCAAAAAGTTACATACTTATGTGATAGTGTACAGTGTATAAAAAAAAGAGAAACAGGTTTCCAAAAAAAGACATTCAAACAAAGACTGTGACTTTCAGCTGTTTTGTAATACAAGAACTCCTTTTCAGCAGTACAGTTTAAGAACAGTGTTAGCCAGAGGCAGTCGAGGATTATTTTTTTGATAACCTCAATGTTGTCTGTAAGATAGCTGTCCCCTGTGCAGAGAAGTCACAGGGTGATGTCACCCACAGTCAGAAGGATAAAAAAGACTGCATAAATAAAGATTGACTGCAACAAACTGTAGTCATACATGCACAGATCAAAGCTATGCACACGGTCTTTTTTGCAAGGTTTAATATAGTCTCCTGTCCACACACTATTCCACGATACAAATTTCCTCATGAATCTGGCAATAGGTCTTGCACTAGCAACCTCCTCTTACAGAGGCAAAGTTTGCATTTTCTTATTTACTGCAGCAGGTAGTGGGTCAAATTAATGGTTCAAGGAGCCTGACCGTCAACCAAATCACTACACTTTTTGGATTGTGAGATGCAAATATGTATCTTCACATTACTATATAGTCATACAGCTTTAAAAAAAAAAGAAAAGAAGGAAACATACACAGTACATACACACACACCTATAAATTTTATTATGGGAAGCTCTTGGGGTTCAGATACTGATTCTGTAAAGATCAAGACTCAAATCAAAGTGTTACCTATGCTCCCTCTTGGGCATTATTCCTCTCTTTGCCAAATTACATAACATTCAGTTGAGCTCACAAATATGTGTGTATGCATGGTGTGAAGAATGTTTAGAGGTATGCACATTTTTACTTTCAAATACTGATACTCTGTATGGAATGTGGGTTCAAGGAACAGCCTGTACAAAGAAGCAAACCTTTTTCTTTGTTATTCTTCTGAATGTAGGTGGAAACATGACTGGATGCAAGAGGATGCTGTGCTGGTGAAGATGCCACTTAAATCATTTACCATACAATCACATACCAGTACTCACAGATTCGCATGAATGCTCATACAGCTAAGGGCTGAGTCTGTCCTGGTGAAAGACAGTGTTTCTGTATGTAAAGATACGACTAGTACTTATCAGTCTTGATGTAATGTCAGCAACCACTTCATGTGAGTTATGGTTTTGCGAACACTTCAAAAACAATCCCAGGTTTTAATCTTAGCTGCCCTCAGTGATAAATGTTAATTTTGGCTAAAACAAATACAATCTTGTGTTGTGAAAATCCTATTCTACTTTGTAGACTAAGACTGGATTCTTAAAACCTCTAATGGGTTATGTTCACATTGTTAGTGGTATGCATTGCTAATAAATAGCATTGACATTGATGCAGAGGACATCAGATCATGTGACAGGTCCTGGGGTATGAAATAAGCAGAGGCAGCCGCACAGGGCTAGCTGACCAGCTGAAAGACACTAACCATCTACAATAAAACAATAAAAAGGGTTTTCCCCATTAGATCATTTAGTACTTTTTGGACAATAGACACAATACCACTAGTGTGCATGAGTAATAACGTCATATGAATGGCCTTGTACTCAAACCACCATGTGTGAACAATTCTGAACTTAACTAAACCAAGTCCTGTTTCTTGTACTAGTAACTAATGTAATACAATTCATGAGTGGGAAAATAAATGAAATTAATATAGTCCTCAATATATTTACAGAAAAATAGCATCAATGAAGAGGGGGAAAAAGCAAACAACAAAAGGTTGAACATCAGGTGGAAAAAAAACAAACATTGGTGCACTGTGAAAAACTGGAATGAATGTTGATAGTAAAGAGTTTTTACAAGTTTTCTTTGAGCCATTTGATATAGTTGTCTGTCATGCGACGTGCAATCAGGAAGTCAGTTGGCCATACAGTGAACATCAGTGCTCCATGAAATCCTGTGTCATAGTGTTCATGTGTCACCTCAACGCCAGCAGCACGGAGCCGTGTGACATACATGATGCCATCATCTCGGAGAACATCATACTCACATGTAATAATGTACGCCTTGGGCAGAGAACGCAAGGCTGTGTCTGGAACCAGCAGGGGTGATGCCCTTGGGTCGGCAAAAGATCGAGACGGTCCTTCCATCCCGACTGCCTCCGCCCCAACTCCCTGCACCACAGTAGGAGCACTGTAGTTGTATTTTCTATGATAAGTTTCTGGCAGAAAGGCGCTCCAGTTGACAAATTTCAGCAAGCTGGAAGATTCAGGGTTGTTGTGGGTGTTAGCCATCATGGCTCTGAAAAGGGCCTTGTCACTGGTGAAGTACTCACTCCAGAAACGCACCATGAGGGTACGGGGCAGAATGGGCATGTCCTGATTCTGCTGATATGAGGGAGTGTTAAGGTCCAGAGCCTGCAGCACTGGATAGATCAATGCTTGGGCCTTCAACTGAATTTGCTGTCCAGATTCTTTTTGCAACTGTAAAGAGAGACAGAAAGTGAGTGAACATGTTCAAAGAAAACTTAAGAAGTAGGGTATTTCTTAATAAGATGAAATATGAACTGAAAGTTTTTTTAAACACACAAATATAATCTGATCAAATGTATGAGTTCCTGTTGTTTACAGGAAGAAATGCTTCAATTTCAGTGTTTATCTTGTCTCGTGGAAGCGCTGTTGATTCAGTTCAGTAAATCAAAGCCAGGAATTTTTGTGATGAATAGCAACTGTCTCCTAACCTACAAGAGGCTTACCTCATGGATATAGTGAGTTAACTGAATTGGTATGCCAGTACTTCTGACCAACAAACCACCCAAATCTGCCCTGCCCATATACCAAAAAAATCCTTTTTTACAAGAGCATAATTCAGGCCTTAAAATGCAAAATATAGAAGCATCCCTTGTGTAATAACAACATTTTCTTCCGACTGCCTTTGCTTCACTTTACCAGAAGCACCAGCGCAGTTAGAACTGAACCAAAGTGTTGTGTGTTATCCACCCATCTGAAAGCTTCTATGGCTGACTTCTGAGGAATCTGACAAAAGAATCATCAGAGTAGAGGTAAAACAAAAGGATCCCTATCTATCAACCTGACGTCTCACTCAAGATGTCATGCTTCTTGCAAATTATCTACAATGTGAATATAAAGATGTAAATTGAAGCACGCTGATGGATCATGAGGCTGTAGTTATGATTCTCTGAAGATGCATGGAAAAGTCTTTCCAAACCTACATAGAAAAGGGTGTTATAGCTAAGCATACACTGTCTCAAACTTGTGTATTAAGTAAGCTGAGTAGTCAAATGTCCTGTTAGGAACTTCTCTTTGGTATTCATTTCATCACAGTGCTGCCATAAGTGATCCTCTAGCAGAGCACAGAAAAATAAATTGTTGTTGAGGCAGTTAATATAATTCCATATCTTGTCTTCACTATGCCATCCCTTTATAATATCACTGAATGGAATTCCTTTTACATTTGTTTCACCACTGAAGTAGTTTGTTTGTCTCTTAATAAATGTGTATACCAAGAATGTATACAATATAAAAGCAACACACACACAAATGTGTCAGAATGATATCCACATATTATGTCCACTTTTAAAAAGTAAAATTTCCACCCCCAGGTTCTGCAGTAGTTCTAGTGGTGTGATCATTCATTTTAAGTTCTCAAAAGCCAACTCTTGAAAAGCAAAGCAAATGTGAATTTTCTGTATCTGGGAACATGAAACATGGAGGTAGACATTACTCTCTAATGTGCATAGAACAGTATGTGTCTGACAGACTTTAAATTAACATGGATAAAAGATGGTTCTAGCAGTTCTGGATTTCTTGGGAACTAGAACATAACTTTCCGTATTGCTTGTGTCCTGTTTCTTCATGAACAATCATAGATCCCAATGATTATCCTCTTGATTAACTGAGGTACAGGAAACAGAGGACTTGATCCTCACCATAGCTAGCATTGTCATGCCAGCAGCAATGGGCACCTGGCGTAGGGCCAATAATATGCTGATACATGAAGGAAAGTCATGCAGAGTCCTGAAAAGCCATTCTTGGCTCTGAGGCCAACGTCACAGTTGCTGAAGAAAAGCAATGGAAGACTTGGGCGACGGCTGTATTCATACTGCCAGCTTCTCCATGCTGAATCAGCTCATGCTGGCTCAGTGCATGCATGCAAAGTTCAATGTGCATGCATGCAAAATTATTGCAATGTGTGCATTCTTGGTATACAAACAGTAGTATTTTGAAACTGTATTGAAGCTAGGGAGTAGCATTAAAGGGATAGTTCAACATTTTGGCAAATTCACCTATTGCCATAATCCCTATAAATCATATGAGTAGGTACATTCCATTTAATAATCAGTGCCTGTTTTTTTAAGATCTGCTGGGCAGAAATGCAAGTTGCTCAGCAACCACAAAAATTATATTCCCAAGAATTTATGTTCAGACAGCTGAATTAGTCTTGCTCAGGCTTGGCCCTACATCATCAGTTTATCTATTGAGGTACCTGCCACCCATGGCACTCTTTACAGTGTGTTTGCTATGGTTTTGGCACTTAGAACTTTGTAGTTCTTAAAATTTTTATCTCTTCTGCTGTGGTTCAATATCATTTAAGTGGTTCACTAATCTTGTCTTCTGTGTTCTTGGGTTCTACTTTCTCTACGTTTACTGCAAAAACCGAGCTGACATTACAGAAAAAACAGATTCAGTACCTGCTGGGAGACTGCGGCTGCCAGGTTCCCCCCTGCACTATCTCCAGAAACAGCAACACGTCCAGGGTCCACAGAGTACTGGGCCAGCACCCCCTTCTGGAAGAAATGTTTGACCACACGGTAAACATCCTCATATGGAACAGGAAAGTGGTGAGCAGGGGCAAGACGGTACCTGAAAAGCAGAAAGGTGCAAATTAAAGCTAGATTATAAATAAACATGAAGTTTGAAGGCAATGTCACAGACAATATTTTGAACCAAGGAAAATCAACACATTGTCACTGACACTGTCAGAATGGTAGCAGTTGGAAAGTCAAAATCACAGTGAAAAGGTTGTCAATTTGGTGTACATTTGCCAAATTGACTGATTTGATTTATCCGAATGACTGATGTTTAATTGCAGTTCCATAAAAAGTAACTTACTGGCCTACTGGCTTCAAGTGTTGCAACTGTTACAAATCACACCTGCATTTCTGAAATGAGATCCATTTACTTAAAATCACATGTTTTGAATTTCACATTTTTTTCTTGCACTGACCTGTTGCCCTGTTGGTCTCATCTCTACAAATGTTTCAATCTATAAACTGTCATACATGGCTGACTCTGAGATTGTGAAATGCTGGAATTGCTCATTCAACCCTTTACAAATTGCAGACAGGAATTCAGATCAGATAAGGCAATGCCCTCATACACCCAGCTACCACTGTCAAAGACAGTATATCAACAAGCACAACCACTTCACATGAAAGAAAGTATCATTTAATTGCTGAGTATTGATGTGTCACCTCACTGTTAAATGCAAGAGATCAAAAACTATGGGTAGTGAATTTAAAGATAGAGAGAGTACAGGCAAAAGAAAGTTACAGAACTGAGAGACAGAGTTTAAGCTGGAAGTGCCAAAAAAAACAACAGTGAGTGTAGCTGTAAAAACTAGTTGGCTTCACTCTGCTGCATCCTCACGTCCATCTAGCCTGTGATTAATGAGGGAGAACAGGCATGTATGACAAAGCAAAACTGTGTGAGAGAGACAGAGAGAAGGACTATTTTTCACTACTGATGATAAAAATTAAAATTTGGTAGCTTTATAAGATAATGGCCATCCTGCCCTTGGTACACATCTTGTTTAAAAAACATGTACACAACAGTTTGTGCGCTATAATATCTACGTATATAGCTAAAAATATAAAAATACTTACTCCACAGAAAGAACAACAGCATTTAGCTCAGTAACAATCCTTCTGGCCAGGAGATCATATGGACTCATTACTGCATTAACAGAGAAGAGAGACAAGAATCAGGACAGAGATTTGACATCCAGCCATTCCTGACATCATCCATCACCTTACATAACAGTAGCACTCAAACTTGTCTACAACCTGGTACTTCTTAGCAAAATCCATGTTACTGTAATTGTTACAAGCACTCAACAGATTGCAATAACAGCATGACATGTGTCACACTGTACATCATTTCACACATTTTGGATTAGCAGGGTAACCACCCTCTGAGGTTCCCACCACTCCAGCAGACGGCATGTTATTTCTTGAATAACTGTGAAAGCTTTGTAGCTTGTGTTTGACAGTTTGCTTATCATTTATGATCCTGTCATAAAAGCTGTCATCAGGAGTCTGTATAAAGCTGTAAAGTAATTTGTAACATCACTCAAATTATGAATTTTCAAAATACTTTCTCAGAGTAACAGTGGGATTACTGCATGATGAATACATCACAAGGCCATGTATTACCCATTCATCCATCTTATATCCATCAAGTCATAATTCTGTGTGATAAAAAAGATGACAAGTCAACCCATCAACTTACAGGAACTCCCCAGACACCATCCTCCACCATGTAGGTATATGACAGCTCTCCTGAGTTCAGTGTCACTGCCCTGTTGTTTTGGCTGGTAAAGCACCACCTCCACTCCATCAAACCTCTCCTCAGTCACCTTGACATGCTCATCAGATACAGGCACTACCTTTTCAGCCAGAGTAATGAAGTACATTACCCCCATGTAGTCCTTTAGCCCCAGTAACTCACTGAGGTCTGCCTGAAAATAAGCAAAGAGACAGTATGAGATAAAGTACAGGCAGCCATAATACAAAATCCATCTTGGTTCATCAAACCTGAGCCATTGCCATTATATTTTGTACATATAATGGAGCTATTAATAGCCAGTTTATCCAGTTTATTATATATGTAAACACTTACCTAGGCCAAAGCTCATATTCAAAACAGAAAGAGCTAAGATGCTAAACTCTGTGGCCATATAACAGAGAGAGACTTTAGTCATGTGAATGCTGTCTGGTAAAATGTCAGCAGCCCCTTACAGTTATTTGTTTTGAGAGGTCATAAATTTTTCATAAATGATAAAAAAAAAAAAAAGTTATAAATGCATGACTCATGGTCCATTATGTCTTATGAGGTAGACAGTCACTGGCTGGCATGAGGCTTATCAGCTGATGCACTTCTACTGCGACCATAACAAAGACATCAAACAGACATCCACTCACACAAATACTGAGGCATTCTCTCTCTCTGAGGACAACATTGGCTGAAATACAAATAGAAAAAGTCTAATGGAACAGGTTTCAATAAAGTTCCACAAAAATAAAGTCAAATGAATATTTAATGGACAGTAAAAAAAAAAAAAAAAAAAAAAAAAAA
>OMNW01014372.1:23487-72339 GCA_900303245.1 Selene dorsalis
CTTTTTTTTTTTTTTAAAAAAATTTTTTTTTTTTTTTTTTTTTTTTTTTTTTTTTTACCTGTGGCTTTCTTACCAGCAAAGCCATTAACCGACATACAGACCATGGGCCATGTTGCCCACTTCCATTAATGTTAATATGTGTTCAACTTTCATTTTCATCACCCTTCTTCACCACATCTTCCCTACGTGACCAGTAACCAAAGCAGCTGTAAGGATTTTGAGGTTTATTATTTCCACACTGTGCCTCATGATCATGGGACTGGGTGTAGGAAACAGAAGTGGATAAGCTCTTTATCAGGAGACGCCTATGCAACACTTGTGTCATAAGGAATGTTGGCCTCTCACCCCATTCCATGTGAATTTCTCCTGTGTTATCACAAGATACAGGATAACACAGGGTATCTGCATTTGGCTACATGCTGACAGGAGGACTCATTCATATTTTAGGCAAATAAACAGTTTCTGAAAATGTATGGTGATATGAGTGACTGTAGCTTAGGAACATTAGGAACAGAAAAAGGCTTGCTGATGTTTACATCAACTTTATAAGGCTGTACTTAGCAGCAAGCTAATATGCTGTCAACAAAGTCAACAGAAGATATCTGTAACACATTACACAACAATCTATCCAATTGCTGTCTGCAGTATTTCAGTCTTAACCAAAGTGGCAGACTGTGCAACACTGCCGTTGATGTCACACCTCTACAGCCATTTTTTCTTTTAGTAATGGTGATAAATGTATATATTGTTGTGTACTGTTATCTTATCTTGTTCTGGCTGAAAAGTCAGCTAGCATATTTCCCACTACAACACCAACAACAGCTGTGGTGCTCTCCGGTCTAGTTCTTTTCAAACATCTGTTTATTCATTATTTTTATTTATTTATTTTTACTGGCGCTTTGCCAGTCGTCCATTTAGTTTTGTACACACAGCGAGTCCATGTTTTTAAATCTACCTCCTAGACCTGTTTTTTTTTTTTCTTACAGACCTCCCAGTAAATGACTATCAAAACGTATTATTCTGTTACTTCACATTCACAAAAGAACAAGCTGGGAGGGACGCCCAAAAAGTGAAATAGGAACAATAAAACGTCAAATCATTATTCCAAGTTACCATATTTGTTTTTACTGGAAGGGGTAGACAAACTAACAATAAAAGCAAAGCTAAGGACACATTTTATTAATCATCACCTACCAAGAAAATTGCAGTTGCAGTCCATTGCTACTAACTTTAAGTATAACGCACACTGACATAAAAAGAGTGATTTCAAATACAGTACAAATGAATTTAGTCAGTCCCTCTGAGGTTGTTGTTACTTTTTTGTCCAGCAGATGGTGCTATGACCTAAACCAAAACCAGCTGCTTTATGCCTGTGTCTCAAAAATGTCCACTATTTAAGGGCTCACAACAACAAGAACAACAAAGAGGTTTCAGATGTCATCTATAAGCCTGAGATGAGAAGGAACATTTCTTGAGCATGAAACCATCAAACCATCTATGTGGTTGACTTTGTAGTACGTGTGTAGGCTGAGTCTTTGTGTTTTGCGTGTTTGTTTATTCTAGTAAACTGGTCAGAGGAGAGGCTCCAGGGCACAAACGGGTCTAGATAATAGATCTGACATAATTGCTCTTTTGTCCTCACTACATGGAGACACATGCTGGGCAAACAAGGCCACCCAGTGGCCACACAAGTCATATGATGACATCTGTTTCCACCTGATCACTGTATATTTCCAATATTTACTTTCCACAATTATCTGATTGATATCTTGTAACGCAATCTGTCCTCCCTTATTATCCCACCTCCTCCAGACTTCATGGTCTGATGTTTCCCTTTGTTACAGTGACCTCTGATGATCCCTGAGGTTGCATGATGTGTTGCTTTGCTGACCCCTGGAGGTGAAAGGTCAAAACTGTGTAAACCTGCCCCACACTCTGCAGCTTACTCATCACTGTGCTACTGCGCAGGCGCGCACACACACACACACAGACAAACAATAAGATGACAGAAAAATACTGGTGGCAGTAAAACTATGATAATGGTCACTGCCTCAAATGTACATCCTTAATGTGGCAGGCAATGAACTAGGGCTCTTCCAAATTACTGTAACCAAATGTATTATTAAATAACATGTCAGTTTAAACTCATAAGTGTTTACAGTATATGAACTTTCCCAGGAATGGACAATGTAAAGAACAGTAATAGCCTATAGTCAGATAAATAAATAAACAAACAAATAGATGTGAAGTCACTAATCTATTTCGAGTGGTCGAAAGTAAAGAATCACACACATCTAAGAAAAATAAATACATGAAAAGTCAAATAGGAATTAGTTCCCAATGAATCTAGAAGAGCAGATGGCCCATGGTGTGTTTAATGGTGAAAATATGCAGTAAAGACTGACTTGTCCCCATTAATAAGTATACCACGTAACATACAGTTTTCCCCCTTGACACTTATGAGTCACCTTTAAAGGCAAACTATGTAAGTTGGGTCGCTTTTCCTCTGTTTTGCTAACCCTCCTCCAGGCCATGTGCATTTGTTTTTAATGAAGCCACCCAAAAAAAATCAATCCATGGAGCAGTGGATAATGTTTCATAACATATAGGATGATACAACGTTTATAGTTGTATAGTCTTAACTGTCATAACTGAAAGATTACGGGTTACGGTGTGCGCTTGTGTCGCGGTGCACAGAGAGGAGAGCTGGGACACTGGGGCAGAGGCCAAGTGCTGCACTGATGTTGCAAGGTTGGTTTTCAGCCAAGAGACGCCAGGTGGAAGACAGAGAGCCTCCATTCTCCCTCCTACCAAATTACAAGTCATGTATGTAACCATCACAATTACTCTGAAGCTGTTTAATTAAGGTAAAAATGTAGCATAGCCATGGAAAAATCCTGCATAGTAGAGGAGCAAAACAATGAGCACATTCAGTTCCATAATAAACAACCCATTCTTTTGTAATGACTCCTTTACTCTTTACATCATAATAAAATAAAGTATGCTCATAAGTTCAGATTTGCTACTGAGCTATTAATTTTCAGTTTGAGGTTTACTCCTACAGCATGCAGTGGTTTCACTGCAGTTTAAGGCCAAAGATGAAGGAAAAAATGGTGAAAAAAATTATGCACCTTCCATTTAGGTTTTGTGTTTCTTTTCTTGTTTTTCGTCTTAAATCTGATATATGTGATTTGTAGCAGGCCAATAATATCATATAGTTTAGATCATCTTAAATGGCTCCCAAACTGGTAATAACATTGAGGAGGTTTTGTCCTTTTCACATGGTGGAAACATGGAAGTTTGCCGTTGCTGTTCATCGTTGTCTTTTGTATCGATTTCCCAACTTGAACAATGAAGCACTGTGACTTATATCAGCCCAACAACTGAAAACTGAACAGACATACCCTGTTTTAACATTCAATATTAAATAAGGTCATGGAGGATGACAGGCTGACTCATCTGCTCCAGACTTGTGTGCCTTTTAAATGTAGGAGTTTCTGGACGGGTGATAGAAAGACTTGTAAAGCACTCAGATTTGTTCCTGTGACAGAAATCTTGGCCGGCCCAGAGGACACAGAGAAACTGGAAGACCCACTGGGTCCGAATGAGATCACCGAGCCACATGTTTGATTTTGATGGCCTTTTAGCATCATCGGAGACATCATGAGATCATTGAATTGACTGTGGATGGATGATTTAATTTACAGGTCCCTCACAAACAGACCATTAGGAGTGTACTTTGGAAATCTTGTAAGGACTCCAACACTAAACTAACAGCTCTATTTTGTAGTACCTATAATGTACAAGCTCTAATGCTGCTAATTATTACTGACCTTTTCTCATAGGTATCAATCAAACATTGTCAGACTGGTTATTTAAATTATCTGTTTGTTTTTTTAAGTAGAAAACTGTCTGCAACGGCATTTCTGTAACAGATGGAAGGTCTGGCTGGGTCATTTATTCCAGAGGACGTCAGCCACTGAGAAAACATTAATCAACAATCACCTGGATGTAAAATAACATATTTCACCTCCCTGATACACATTAGTCATTTAGCCCTGGGTCTTGGAGCACAAGACTGGATCTTCTCCATGGATAACCACACCCAAATGTCTGTCAGCCATTCTGGCAAAATCCAGATCAGCAAGCTTACATGTAGGGGGCAGCACTGACAACATGAATTCTTCTTCATTCTTCTTCATTCTCCTTCAGTGTTTCTGTTGCTTTATGAGGGTTAGTTTGAAGTAACAAAACCTACCACAGCAGTCATTCATTTTTTGGATGCTAAATTACAGTAGGAGAGCCAGAGAGCTGATGAGGACCAGGTATATAGGAAACAATTCTCGAGAAAATAAACAACCAAAAAAAGAAAATGTGACATGGAAAGATGGCATGACCTGTTTTAAAACTATATGTAGTATTTTAAATTTACCATCCAACTTGTTTTGGATTTTTATGTATACTGTATTATCAAATATACAGAGTGAAGGAATGTAAATAAAATATAATAATGAATAACAAATACCACCAGCATATTTATTTAGCTTGGTCATTAAATCTTTATAATACCATGCATCAAAATGCAGTCCTGTCAATAACTTGTAAAAAAGAGATGATTTTACTGACATTATGTTTGCATGTGCGCTGCAGACTGCATTTCATTCCTAAAATAAACCCCATCTTTAGGATGAGTGAGACAAAATAAATCTGTCACATAACTTATCATAAAATAACATCTTTGTTCCATTAGCAGTAAGACAGTTGGTGCAATAAAACTGTTCAAAAACATATAGTTAATTTAATATGCACCCTGTGGCACCTCCAGTTTCAGAGATTCCTTTAATTCCTCTATATGCTTGTAAAATTGTTATACATTTCAGTCATGTTCTTAGTTTCATGCAACTGAGAAAGAGAGAGCTGTTTTTCATTCATGACATTCTCCTTTAATGACTTAACTCACACATCTGTGTTCAATGTGGCATTTTTATGTATGTGCAGATGAAAGAGGCTGATAATAAATAGAGAAGACAAACAGGACTACCATCAGGACCTTGATACCCTCTAATGGCTCTTACTGCACACACTGGGCCATTAGGACCACTAGACATGGAAACAGTGGGATATAAAGGTAGCAGGGGACACTTGTGTTTTCACAGTCCGAGGTCTGCAGTCCCTGTTCTGGAGCATTAGTCATATTTTCTTCATGATACATACTACATTTTCACCTGTGTGACCAAGACTTTAGTAATACAAGAGCACTCAACCTGCTGTGGGTGCAATACAGAAAATGTTCATGGCCCCTTTCAGTAGGGTTACTATGGTAACCTGGTCACTGCAATCAAGGGGGATAAACAAAGCAGTAAACACATGAGTTTACAACTCTCGAGTGACATGTATTTCTGGCATGTTTATTCATACCACAATGAGGTCAGACACGCACTGACACGCTCGTACATACACCAAAGGCACATGGCACAAACACAACAGGCAGCCAACCCAACTACACAACAACATTCAAATGGTGAAAAGGAGTAATGTGACAGGCCGGGATATTTTGACTAAGCGCAAAACACTATACCAAAATAAAGATAAAGTGGTAAGTGTGAAATCTAAGAGTGGCTGATCTGTTTCCCTCTTCATTCAACAGCTGATCAGAATTGATCAAAAGTTTCAGGTGGCTGCAAAAGACAGACGCATGAGGGTGGGTGAGGTGATCAGATAATAATATGAGAGTGTACTCTAATATATCTAAATTATTGTATGCTAAGCAAATGAATGATTATGTGTATAAATGTTGCAATGTGACTTTTATAATAGTAATGTTAATATGTTTGGATTTCACTTTCATTGAAAAAACATTTAAAAAAATATGATCATGTAATTTTTGCTTGGATCTGTACTAAACAAGCATGTTCCTTTGTGTCTGAATATGATTTGTAGGCTGGGACAATTGTAGTTAATGTGATGTGGATACTGCTCTAAGACATATGGCAGTTCCAATGATATGACCATAGTTGGGCCCTCATTCAGTGCCTCTTCAGAGAACTGTTAACTGTTAAAGGAGATGTAATACAATACACTGAAACAGCTATATAGCCAATGGAGCTCTCACATTTAACATCTACCTACAAAGTTAAAAGACGTAAGGCAGACTGAGAGTTCAGCAACACATACCAGGAATAAATTATTGTTTACGTCTTTCTGTCCTACAAAAACAGCTATTTGAAGCAAATTCGTGAGAAGAGTTTGACAAAAAAATAGGAGAAACATGGTCTCTGCGCACAAATGGTTGTTCAGAAGTATGAGCTGTAAAACTAGCCAGTGGTAACATGTTGATACCTGATGAAGGCAGGACTGATTAAAAACAGCTTTGTTGATGATATATCACGGCTGCAGGACACACTTTAGATGAGTACATCTGACATGGATTTATATATTCATAATCACCAGAGCTAAGTCAAAAAACAATAGCAAAGACGAATCACCTCCTAATACAGTGTAGTCCTCTATAATTTGTCTGCATTTTACAGTCACGCAGTGCAGTCATTTTTCACAGGCCTGTTCCCTGTTGTTTCCACAGTGTTGCTCATTTCAATCACAGTCTGCATGTAGAAAACTCAGATATGACACATCTGGAAAGATAAATACACATACTGCCACAAGTACACACATGTACAAAGTGTAATTAGTCCACTGGCTGCTTCCTCCAGTCTACACTGCAGACTCAGTGTCAGGCTAAAGGTAAAGGTAAAGGTAAAGGTAGGGAAAGGACAATTAAAATGTGCCAAAGCTCAGCCAAGTTCAGTAGAGCAGTCTCATCAGAGAGCATCTAACCTAATTCATCCCCACACTGATCTGCAAGAATCTGTTCAAATCTAACAACAAGCAAAAACATAGACAACTGAAGTCAGTGACAAATTCACACTGAGCCAAACAGAGTTGGCCAAGGCCATATGGAACATGAGACAAGAGGGAGCTGAGTGGAAATAAATTACTTTTGTTGTTCACACTCCAGCTTCTCTGTTCTTATATATATTAGGCCAAAATCCAACCATCTGGTTTTATTTTGTGGTCATATTGCAGACTAAAATACTCAATGCTCACTGGCCCTGAAACACTCAAATTATAGCCATGACAATGAGAAGACCCTGCTGATCCCAGAGCTGGAAAACAAAGATCCATCATCAACTCATCGTGCAGCCCATTTAGAAGCTCTCCAGCATCATCAACATCCTCTGTGTATCCAAACATCTTTTCACTGTCTCTATGATTTACATCCCCAGTGACAGAGATGACAGTCAGTGACATGTTCTTAAATCAGCAATGACTATGTCAATGCCAAACAGCTAACTGGGTTTTTAGGGCCCAATCACATTTCTGGATAAAAATATCACAAAATTCCAACCTCTGTGTCTTACCAGACACCCCGAGTAAGAAATCAACTTAAAACTTTATTCATACACTTGCATGACCTACTGCTGTGCTACAACCACAGGCCCATGAGTTATGAGTCTGTAATGAAAAATAAGACCTTCAGTGGATAATTCATAACATCAAATCATGTGATACATGCCAATCATCTTGTATATTTGGAATTACTGCCATACAGATTATTCAGTCAATCAATCAATCGATAAATTAATCAATAACTTTCATGTAGGAGTGAAATCAGTGCAAAATTATTTTGTTATTATACATCTAAAATATATTGCTTTCTAAAGTATAGTAATGTCATTGACACTTCAAGGCCAACTTTATTTATGACACATAACATTACGCATGCACGCATCACTTAAATGTATTGCACCAGACACACGAGCTAATGCACTCGCATGCACACAGAAACATTCACGGAAGAAGGACGAAGAAAGTGTTAACTGTGTCGGACTACGAATGCTAATATAGAGATCATGTTTCTTACAGCTCTGGCACATACATGCACCTTCCAAGTGTTGGTATTCAGGGGAACAGGATTCATAGCTGATAAATGTCAAGTGAAATTTTCATGTGATATCTTCAAGGCATAAACCTTGATTCAAACAATTTTGTACCACCACCATCAAAATTCAAAACATATAACAGGGACATTTTAATAACTCCCAGATAAATTGACAGGAGTGAATAGGTTGTTAATACGAGCACCCTGTGGGACCACTGGTATTTTAAATCTAATGTTTTAACTTACGCACAATTTTACACCTAGGGCATGTAAACTAATACTTTTTTGCAAATTGGATACAGTTACCCAATTCAAAAGAAGTGAAGCATTAAGAATAAACTGTTACAGTATATTATAGGTCTGTTATGAGCAGCTGGTGCCTTTCTCAGTTTGTTGTAGTCATGAAAATTTTTCAACCAAAACAAGTGAGGCATTAAATAGATCCACTCACACACCAGAACACAACAGAATGCCTTGTCTACAAAAGAAATCACACATGGTTCAGATCATGGCATCTGAAGCCAGTGGAGACCAGTCAGTGTCCTACAGATAGAGGTTTGCGTGAGAGGCAGGCTAGGAGTTAAAGCTGATCACATATAATCACAAAACACAAAAGTATCCTCAATCTGGAAGGGCAATCACAATTGAAATTAGTATGTACTTTTAAATGACTGAACAGAAATAATATGTCACATATGTGTTTTGAAAAGAGTACCACATCTTTCATTAAGCCACTGAACTTAAACTGCACCAGAAACCAAATTCCTCTGATTAAGTAGACCTATTAACTTAACATTAGTCTTGCCCCCTTTCGTATCAGCATAAAGTGCTTCAAGAATGTTGTAAGACTTCAACAAAACCAAACTGATGGGGCAAGAAAAAAAAAAAGTACATGACATTTCTGTGACATTTTTTGTCCTTAAGGGTCACCGGTCACAACTCATGACAGGGAGTCGACAACATGTGTGACTAATGACAGCTGAAAACTGCACTTCTTTTCATCTGTGTTGTTGAGAGCATATGAAACTTGAGTCCCAGCCTGTGCAGGGGTGAAATCACAGAACTGATTTTCAGGAACTAGATTACTCCAAAACACACCACACACAAACTCATGCATATTACACTACGAAGGCTACGCCACATACACACATGAAAATGAAAATAGTTGCGTAAAGTATACAATAACAAATCAGATCACATTGAATGCAGACAGAGAAATCTAAAAGTGTGTTAGAGTAATCAGTAAACGCAACTTCTGATCCCACTGGCCAATTCTGCTATACTGACCTTCAAAGTACAGGAAAAATCCTGGCTATCTGTCCACACATTACTGGCCTATCTTGGCTTGCATTTTATTATTCCTATCTTTCTCAACTTACCCAAACGTGGGTGACACAACAATGAATACGTTTCTGTCTCTTTTTATGTACTGTACGAAGGGTCACTGATGCGTCTGTTAGTTTTCTGCTCCATGAGACATGCTGCCACAGCACATCAGCAAACAGATGCTTAGATGTATAAGCTTCAATAATATCGCAGCTAAGATCAACTATTCCTACAGCTCAAACTTAATTTAATCATCCTGCCATCTGACTTGCATGTAAGTAGTCTACAGATTACAAATCCATCTGTCTAACCTAAAACACTGAGAAATGTAAATCCTTCTTTAACACACAAAAAGAAGAACATATCATATGCTAAATGCATAGGAGAGAACTGCACATGCGAACGAAAACATGTGAAGGATGCTGAGAGGGTGTTTCAAGTAATGTGATTTTTTTTTTTCCAAACCACACTATTCCTGCCATTCACCTCCGACAGAGGGTTATGACTGGGCCCCCAGTCATAACGGAGAAATGAGTGTGAGGAGCTGAGGCCAGCACTGTATGTGTCTACAAATTCCTCAGAGAATACCAGCTAGCTGTGACTTTTAACAGCTGACCTGTCCTTCCACACTCCCACTAGGCCACAGTGTAGAGAGTAGAACAGAGCAATATTAGTTTTATTTCCAACTATTAGCCAGTCTGTGGGGGGTAAACTGTGTATGCAAACACAGGGGATTTAACATACAGCAAGATCAAAGTCATTTAAAAACCCACCAGGAATCCTAATTCAACCTCCAGAACATTTTGGGTATGATAGTTTGAAGAATAACACAGTATTTGTAGTATCTGGAGTAAATTAAAGCCAAAGGGAAATGGTTTCCTTGGCCAGAAAAAAGATGGACCAGACTCAACTTTGTGATCAGCAGAACTGCAAACAAACAAATCGCACTATACTGGCCACATGGATATGCACATGAAAACACACACACACACACACACACTGTTGCATACTGTGCTCTCCCTATCTCCTCCTCTCAGCCCTCTAAGCCTCTTATCACCCACTTCACTTGCTATCTCTAAGAAGAGGCTTACCTCTTCATGATGACTTGGATCAAGACATAATTAAGAGTTACTATGTGCCTTCCTTGATGAAAATTTCTACTGTGTTAGCAGATTAAAATTTCTGCTCTATTAGCAGATTAAATCCACTTTGATCGAGGTTTAGAAATGGGCATGAAATCCAAGCTAATTGAATTAAGTCTTGTTTGTATTGAGATTACTTGTAAAAGATGAGCGTGCTAAGTATGTGTTAAGAAAACAGTTGGTACATCAAGTATAACACATGGACACATTCATCCACATAGTGACTGTTACGTTGCCCTTCATTTACAGTAATAACAGCTGGAGCTAATACATTACAGTTCATTTTTTCTGAGTGACAAACATGACATATTGATATAATGTGATTTAGTCATCAGTGAGAAGAGAAGAGAAGAGAAGAGAAGAGAAGAGAAGAGAAGAGAAGAGAAGAGAAGAGAAGAGAAGAGAAGTATTGTTATCCACATGGGTTGGTGTGTTGTCCAGATGTTCAAGTAAACAATAGTAATGACACAAGCGATGGAACATGCAAATCCTGTCTATGACCTGAAATGACTGATGATATGGATCCCAATAAACCCACATTTCATGTGAATTACTCATCCACTAACTCATTTGTGACTGTTATATGATCTGCTTGCATAGTCCTCTGTGATTTTAACCTTACTGAAAAGTAACACAGGAGTCATTAACAGTGTTCCTACTTACTAGTTAAGACTATGCTTATTGAAATGTGACCACAGTATTTGTGTGTGCATGTTTGCTGACGTTTAACAGTGTGGCTGAGGCATGTGGTGAACTGGCAGATTTGTGAGTATTTGGGAGGCTAAAACACACATGGTATGATTTAAAGACAACTGGAGCTGTAGTTTGATGAGGACTCTTTCATACTGTTTACAAATGAATGACTCTGATATTTTGACAGTGACAGACACAGTGAGTCACTTACAAACATAAGGTGAGCAAAGTTGGAAATCAACCATTGTTGACATTTTGCCATCATGTGACAGGAGTTATTTCATCTGAGCACTAGAAGAGACTGATCTTACACACCCTGGGTAAGCTGAATATTGCCCCAAGTCACAGAATTTCAATTCACTGCTGATCTGAAAACTCATTGATCAACTGTAATGAGTTTCAAAATACCTCTCTCTGATAGTAAACGATGCAATAGTCATACAGTAAATGTCTCAGGTTCCAAACTTACTACCATAAAGTGTAATGTAAAGTTGTTTTAAAGTATGACAGTAAAGAAAGACAGAGAAAACTGATTCAGTTACTAACAACAGAATGCAAGGGGAAAGACTTTGCCTTTAAATATGCTGATTCAAGAGCACAGAGGGACTCTTGGATTTAAATGAACCAGTCAAAAGAACTGTATTTTGGAAAAAGTCAAAAAAGAAACTGAGACCCACACGCCTGGAAGGGGTAGTTGCCTTGTGGCTTTTACCATAAGCAAAACACCCAAATAAAAACAAAAGATTCAAATGGCCCATTTGATGGGGAAGAAGAAAGTAAAATGCTTAAAGAGCTCATCTGAAACACATTTGCACTTGAACATCATGATTGGACAGTGCTTTCATCTGGCACAGAGAGTTTGGTGCATAGAGGAGCTTGGGGCTGTTGTCATACCATGTTCATATTTAATCATTTGCTATTTACAACTAGGGAGCCAGGATCAAGCAAAAATCTGAAAATTATTTGAGGGCCAAATCTGATAGCTCACATCAGGGAGGCATTATGAATTTAAGATATGCTTCTGTGCAAACAACTCTGTGACCTAGTTCATCACGTCAGATATTAGTGCTTTGGCAGAAATTAAAGAACTCATTTTGTCTTAAGGTACTCAAGTGGAAGGTTTTTGTGTTTATGTTGGCTTCTTACAGTGTGTCAGAATTGTGGTATTTCAAGCAGACCACTTCCAGGAGTATTTCATCGCTGCAGTTACTCTAGGATTACATTACAGCAGATTACAGGGGGGCGGGGGAGACCAAAGAGTGTGTGCTCTGCTGCAGGCGCTTACTCAGACATGACTCCCGTCCCTCTGCGCCTCAGACACAGCGGACTTATCAGAGGAATCAAACTGGGGAACTACTGTAACTGAATGAGGACTCTCCGCGGGATTTTTACAGTCCCGACAAGTGCAGCAGTTCAGTTTTCTAAAGCTGTTTGAGAGCGGTGAGGTAAACTGTATTCAGTTTTTCAATCTTAAACTGCAGTTGCATGCAAGTTATATAGGTTATATAGGTTAGGTATACAGTTACAGTCCTATATAGGTTTATGTTTATCATACTTTCGTAAGTTTTGCATGCAATATTAGAATAGTTAAGTGCTCCTATCACCCCTGCCTCGTTCATGAATAAAGATTAACAAACTTTGAAATAAACTGCGCAAAAATCTGATGATGATGATGAGGAGGAAAAGGTCAGCATGGATTATAGAGAAAAGAGCTGCCATTTTGTTGGCCTTATTTTTATTTCTTTTGGTCTATCTATAAATCTATCTAGTAAGGTTTTAACACCCTCTTCCTCTCCGTCCAGGTGGGTTTCATTAATGGTTCAGGACAAACTGTAGCCCCCTTGCCCTTGCAGCGGAAGCCCTATCCCCGTGCACAATGCGTGTGTGCGCCTGCAGCGCTTCATACCTGTGGAGGTGGCTGCTCAAGACTCTGTTGCTCTTGGCCGCTGTGCTGCCGGCGAGCGGTGACTGCCCCAAATCCTGCGCCTGTTATGTCCCTACCGAAGTGCACTGCACCTTCAGATACCTGACGGCAATACCTGACCACATCCAGCCATCTGTGGAAAGAATTAATCTTGGGTGAGTTCATGTGAAACCGGAGAACTGCACATACTCTGGAGGGGACTAATTAGACTGATTTAAGCTTCTGTCTGAATAAAAGCGGATAGCCAACACATACTGTCTTCCACCTTGTAAACACTTAAACCTCTTGCATATTATGACTACTAGTTAAATAAGTGAAATAAAAATTCAATATGAATCATTTCACGTAAATTGAACATAGTGGTTAACTTTAAACCTAAAATTTCTGACTGTAGGAGATTAGGAGCTAACCTTGACGTTAGCCTAAAATGGGAAACTGAATTACGTTAGCCTTGCTTTGCTTTAGCTAATAGCTAATTTAAGAGCCAACCTACACAACACTTAGATATAATGTTAACGCAGTTTTTTACAACTATTTTACAACTCCTCACCTCTGTAGCTTCTGGTACAGCAACGTCGCCTCTCTGGTCGTGGTTCAGTCTTTAGAGAAGAGCTAAGCTCCCGCGGTAACCAGCTAACTAGCATCCGTGCTACTTGTTAGCCTCAGCAGAGTTTGTGCTGAAATTTCAATTTGTGTCACTGCCGAAGTGTGACAGTACATAAAGACACTGTATGAAACTCATATATATATTCTGACACTTTATATCGCAAATCTTGTTTTAAGTGTCTTGGCTTTATCTTTGCCTTTGCCAAAAGGTTTTTAAATGTATAGAGCTATGTTGCTCACAGGTGTTTTCACTTATTTGCCTAATTAGACCTCCTCTCCTGATACAGCAAAGCTCACTGAGTCTGAATGGCACTGACAAAGCAGGACAAGCACAGGTGTAGTCACTAACTAATAAATAAGGGCTGCCTTGTCCTTTTATTGTGCATAATGGCTCACTGAATGATGAACTTTGATATAGTGGAACTGCACATTCATTAATAGTATTACAAACATCCCCCCCTGCTGTTAAAAGATAATATGTCTGCCATTAACAGGACATTGTGGATGTACAGTGTACAGTCAGATCTCTTTTCAGTTTTGTTTTAGACATTACACTTCTACCATTATTATTATGTCTGTGTCGTTGAAAATTTTAATATTCTGAGGATGAGAATTTAAGCAGATTCTTATCCTCAGAATATTAAGATTTTTATAATTACTGATCATGAAGGCATTGATATTAAATGACAGGGGTATTGAAGTAATTTGCTCACAGTACCTGGAATGAGTATTAAGTGCAACAGTGATATCTGATATGTCTTTATTAAAAACTACACAGGTGTTTTCTCTTAATTGTCTGATTAGACCTCTTCTCATAACTGGATGGGCACATGCAGTGTGTTAGCTGATATCTGAAGATATTATCAATAATCTTTTGGCATATCCCAGCCATATTCATCTTAAGAAGAAGCCTAATCAAGAAGAATAATTGAAAACAGTGTATGTGTACTGGACGTTGAATGATACAAATTTTCTTTTTTAATAACTTATAATCATATATATTCTGATACTTCTGAGCTGATTAGCTCATGTTCGTTTTCATTTCTCTGCTTTTAGGTACAACAGTATAACTGCTTTGAGAGAAGATGATCTTTCAGGACTTGAGAACTTAGAGCTGTTGATGCTTCACAGCAATACTATACACAATATTGAAGACAGAGCCTTCCAAGACCTGAAGTCCTTACAGGTAAAAAATTGTGTTTTTGTTTGTCTCTTGTTTGCTACAGATTATAGACCTGTCTTGTAATATCAGGGTACAAACTCACCCAACTAGATTATCAAAAGCGTGTTGTTGTGTTGCAACATACAAATTATATATATTAAAAAAAAGACTTCTGCATAATAGGCCTGTATAATACATGAAAATGTAATCTACCTAGCAATATACCCACATGCATAAATAAGTCACGGGAGCAATAGTTTATGGATAAAAGTAAAGTTTGTCAGGACATTATTATGAACTGATACCACCATGAGCAATGTGGTGCTAGATGCCCTGGCCTTAAAATCATACTCTCCAGACATAAGGGAATATCCTTGGTGCAGGCCCCAACAAAATCATATCATCTTTTTAAAATTATTTTAGTGGAAATGAACAGTTTTTTGCAGCCCTATTGCATAAGCAGGTGGGTGTTTCATGTCAATATCCATTGTTAATGTCCACTGATGCTTGATGCTCATGTATTTTTGTGAAGCCAGCTTTATTGTATTCCACTTCAATTTATTCGATGTGAAGGATGCTCCCTCATTATTCATTACTTGGACAGTCTAAATAAAGTACAATTAGACTGCTGTTTCTACAAGGTTTGACAGTATATGTTCTGTGTGTTAACATAATAGTCTAACGATAACAATGTTTTGAAAAACAGTCAGCAACCTCTCAATCCTGCTCTCACAGGTCCTGAAGATGTCCTATAATAAAGTAAAACAAATCAAGAAAGAGACATTCAAAGGCCTGGACAGTTTGTTGAGACTCCACATAGACCACAACCACATTGAATTCATCAGCCCAGAGGCTTTCTATGGCCTAACCAACCTACAGTTGGTCCATCTGGAGGGTAACCATCTCCAGCAGCTCCACCCAGACACATTCATCACTCTGAGATACAGCCAAGTGTTCAAGATCTCCTCAGTTAGAAACATCCACCTGTCAGACAACCTCCTCACCACTCTGCATGCAGATATCTTCTTAGGCTGCAGCCAGTTAGAGAACGTCTTCCTCCATGGTAACCCCTGGGCATGTGATTGCCGTATGAAGTGGTTCCCCAAGTGGGCACAGAGAAATGCAGGTGAGTGTTTTTTGCTTTAGAAATCAAGGAGAGTTGTGTGGATATAATGTTTACAAGTGAAAAAGAAGCTGTCCTTTCTTAATGAAGAAATTGCTCACTCAAAAAAAAACACTAATCCAAAACCTTTGTGAAGCAAATTTTATTAGCAGCTTTAGGACACATCTGTTACACAATAGTACTTAGAAGGATTATTCTGTTCAGACTTTGGTATGTTTTCCCCACTACAAACTTGGAACAGTATCTCAAGGAAGAGAGGCATATCCAAGAGAAAAATATAAATCTTTGCAGAAGCACCACTGGAGGCAGAAATCATATCTTCTTTTCATCATCAAGGCCACACAAAACAATGAAGACACAGTGGAACTAAAGTTATAGCTTTTATCCGTGGCTTGGCTAATGCAAAAGTCAACTTATAAATTACAGTTTTGTATAATGGTGAGGATATTTTCTGGTTCACAACTTTTACTGAATGGTTTTGATTTGGCTGACCCATAATGTGGAAACTGTAAATGTTCTTTTCTTACATGAAACCAGCTAAAGCCACACCACTTTATTAAAATGTTTCCAGGTGTGCTGAAATGCAAGCGAGACCGAAGAGGACAGCTGTGCCCTGTTTGTCAGAGTCCTGCCCCATACTACAACAGGCCTCTATCCCTTCTTCCAAGTGATACCTTCACTTGTGCCAAACCCTGGATCCAACCCCACCTAAAGCAGAAGAACATCAGCTTGGATGAGGGAGACTTCACTCCAGTTTCCCCCAAAGATTTCATTGCCCCATTAGGCTCCATACAAATGAACCTGACTGACCATTTTCAGAGTGATGGCAGTCTATCCTGTACAGTCCAGAGGCCCTCAGCTTTCGAGAACCTGACACAAACTCTTGAGGAGGAGGAGGGCAACAATGTCACTGTGATTACTGCTGGAATAACTACATATTTGGTGTGTAATATTGACTATGAACACATCCAGCAGCTGTGGCAGATCCTGGCCACCTACAGCGACTCGCCCATGAGGCTGGAGAGAGGGTTTATGCTGGCCAGAAGTCCAGAAATGGTGTACAGGTACAGTCAGATAAAAACAAAAGAAGGAGATGAAGGAATTTACACAAACATTGAGGCTGAGATTAAAGCTTCCCCTGCGTGGTTGATGCAGGGAGAGGTAAGTTTCCAGCTCGACCGCACAAGTACCACTTTCTCCACTCTGCACATAAAGTACCAGTCTGTGGTAAACCTACGTGTGGAGCAAACATCACCTAAGAGGGACCGCTATTCCTGGAGCATGATCAAGAAAGATAATCAAACTAAGACTGAGCACACTGTACTTACAGGTGCGTGTTAGAGATTCATTATTAGTACACCATATTATAGCTGATATGACTTCTCAATCTTTAAACAAGCTTAAATGTTTTCAAATATAAATGCAAGAATTACTGTAATAAAATATTTATTTTTACCATAGGTGGTGTGGCGCAATTGAGCTGTCAAATCCAGGGTGAACCAAAGCCTATGTTGGAGTGGATTTTACCCGATGGGAGTAAAGTCAGAGCTCCTTTCTCCAGTGCAGACAGGAGGATCATAATCACTGCTGAGGGGGTGCTCACGCTACGGGGTGCAGATGCTTCAGACACAGGCTTGTACCGGTGCATTGCCACAAACTACCTGGATGCAGATATTCTTGTATTTCGAGTAACAGTTCTGTCCCCTGATGTGGAAGAAACTGAGGTCAACGGTGTCCAACTTTCCAAACGACTGGGTGAAAGTCTGGTATTTGACTGTAGCTCATCAGGGAGTCCTGAGGCTTCAGTGCAGTGGATCCTTCCTGATCACTCAGTACTGGATAAGTCTCATGGGAACCAAAAGATTTATAAGAATGGGACTCTGTTTATTCAGGGGCTTACAGAGAGAGGCAGAGGGTTTTACAGGTGTTTGGTTGCTAATGACCTGGGAGTTGATCTGCTCGTGTCTCAGGTGATGGTAACTGGAGAAACGCCTGAACAAGTGACAGATTTGGATGGTGATGGGTCAGGGATGGAAATGGAGGTCATGACAGACCCAAGTTTGACAGAGAAGACAGCTACTCTCAGTGAGGTCCCCTCTTCCACTCCGTCTGACGGAACTAGTCAGGAATCCAGGACCATCACTTCAGATCGACCTTACCCCAGACTCAGGTCACAGGGCAGAGGCTCTGGGGGTAGACTGGGGCAGAGAAGGAGGGGATCAGTCAGTAACAGACGCTTCTGGAGTAGCAGGGTCTTTGATAAAGCTTCCAGGAAAGTAGACCCACAGAAATTTGCAGAATTAATGAAGAAGGCTCAAGATGGATCAAGAATAAACAGTGGCACAGAGAAAGAGACGGTAAATTATGAAGACTCACACCCTGGTCTTTCTGGTGATGGTGAAATTGGCTCAGGTGAAGGTCATAATGAAGACCTTCTCGTAGCTGTGTCAAGGGTAGTCAAGCCCACGATGGACAATCCAAAAGAAAATGGAATACTCAGGCAAGAGAGCCAGACAGAAGCAATATCAGCAACACAGATAGGTCAGGGTCACATTTTAGCAACAACAGTGGGTCATCAAACTGCTGTGATGGAAACCAGTCACATTGATTTAAGAAAAATAACAGAGAATACAAACACACCAACCACAGAGTCATATATGCAGTCAGACTCCACACCAATCAAGTACACATTCACAGATAATCCAAGGTTTGTTGAGAAGACAGAGTTATATGACCTGGAAAGAACCAGCGAACCACCCTCAAAACTGCAGCCAGTCACTCTTCAACTTAGTGTGACAGATACTTCACAAGAAACCCAGCTTCAGTTCTCTGGACAACAACCTACAGACCCAGAGACATCCACAGAGGCAGCACTTTCATTCACCACAGACCCTAACAGTACTCCAATGCAGGATGGACCAGGCCCTGTGGAGGTAGTCATCCACACAGACCCAGAGAGTCAGACCACATTCACAGCCGTCACCACCACAGAGAGGCAGCAGGATGAGATCACCTTCCACACCACCCAGACAATCAAATCCCCACGGCTGCCTGCAGGGTCCACCATTATCTCCCGGCAGCAGATCCATATCATCCCACACAAGAATGGCAGAGCAGGGGGCCGCAGGAGGACCTTCCAAGGCCGCAGGAGAATAATAAAACCTAACAGGATCACTGACATTCAGTCCTTCATCAATAAACTTAAACAGCCCTCAGTGAAGAAAGAAGGGAATGCATCAGTGCCATATCGAATTGAACTGACTACAGGTGGGCTACATTGTTTTTTATTATTGTGTAATACATTTGTGCTTAATGTCTCAATATGTGGTTCTGCTAATGTTTTATGAATCTGTGTTTCTTCTCCCCTCTTTTCTCTGTTTTTTCCCTCAGATTGTGACTGTGATCAGGACAAAAAAAAGACAGCAGCCACAGATGTGCAGATGGTAACACCATCAGCTTCCTCCAGTTCATATTTACACAGAACAGAGAAACCTGCAACTACACAAAAACCAGCGACTGCCCCCAGAAGCTATGACATGACTGTAAATGTTCCTTTCACTCATAAAGAGCCAAAGCCAGATGATTCCAGTGGCTACGTAACCTCTGCTGATTCCCCTGTGTTTGACCCTACAGTGAATCCATTTTTGACCACAAATAAAGAACCATTTGTTTCAACCTCAATCACAACCACTACCACAAAAGCCTCAAAGGTTATTCGTGGAAGAATTCCATGGGACAGGCTGTTTGGAGGCAGAGAGAGGGAAAAGATACTTGGCAGGCTGAAGAGGCCATTAATCACTACAAAAACGTCAACTACAGCTCACACTACAACAGTGACTTTAACCACAACCCCCACTACTATACCCACCACCACTGCAAACTCACTGGCTGAGCCTGAGACTTTATCTCCATCCAGAGACACAGAGAGCAGAGAGAGCTCATCAGATGATGACTATGGAGATTCATCCTCTGCAGATTTGGGGTTAACAACATTGGCACCCAGCTTGCAACAATTAACCACTACCAGTTCTTCCTATCACTCCAGGTACTCCACCACTGCTGAAACGCCACCAGAATCACAGACCCTGCCCTCGCCGCCCACTGTCAAACCTCCTTCAATCAAAAATCCAGATGGAGTCGTATCTTCTGGATCTGGTGGATTCCCTGATAATTGGTTTGTAGCTAGACAGAGGCCTGGTGGGGCAAGACGACAGCAAGGTCGGAGAAGGAGGCCCTTTATGGGCAGGAGACCCTTCAAGAGACCTGGAATCACAAGAGTATATCCTACTACCACAACTGATGCTTCAACTACAGGGGTACCAACTGTGGAATCTACAAAAGAGACATCCAGACTACCTCAACAGACTGTTTCATTTTATGAGCCCCTGAACACACCATTGAGTGAAGAAAACAGAGCCACAGTATCTGTTTCCACTGACCAAACGTCAAACGAGGAGACTGACTTGTATGAGGAATTCACCTGGAGCACGTCTAGCAGTTTCCCAGCTACCACCAACACACCTTTTATCACCTCAAAATATAACCCTACCACCACACTGATGCCAGCTACCACAAAAGGGTATTACACGACAATTCAGACCAGAGTCCACAGCAACATCAGACCACCAACACAGAGGAACAATGGTCACATCACTCGCATACCACCAGTGAGCAGAGTCAGACCTACTGTGCAGAGCAGCGTTGCCAGAGGCAGTGTGGATAAAGGCCTTTACTTTGACACAGTGACCAACCTTAGTGCTGAGAAGGGATACATCAACACACCTGAGCCCTACAGCAACGGAGGCACACACAATGCCATCCCTACTGTGTTTTATCATGTCACTGAAGCTACAGGTGACAACAGTGCTGGCCTTGAACCCACAACACAGGTCATGACAAGCAAACCTAAGATAGTTGGAGGCAATGCAGCCAGCTTTACTGTATTGTCAAATTCAGATGCTTTCTTGCCATGTGAGGCCATTGGAAATCCCCAGCCGGATATAACCTGGAAACGCTTTTCTTCCAGCACAGGTACAAAATCAGTTTCTGAAATTGTTGTTATTTTATAAAGGAAAACAAGAAAATATCAGACGTAGGGTAAATGTAACATTTAAACAATATAAAACTGCAATCTTTATTTTAAGTAATGCTATGAATACGAGAGTGTATTTTTCACACCTTAAAAAGGTTGGGGCACCATGTTATTGGCGAATTGGCAATATTTTCGTGAGAAATTATGTTTTATGTTGTTTATGTTATGCTAACAACAAAGAAAAACATTGAGAGGAGAGCGTATTGTTTTTTGATGTTTTTCAGTTGAACCTTTCTTTGAGGAAATTGTCTTTCTCTGTCTTTTAGGGAATACCATGACCATTAAGGGGAGGATGGGAAAGTTAGAGGTGTTGACCAATGGCACACTGCTCATTCAGAATGCCAACATTAAGGATCGTGGCCAGTACCTCTGTCTAGCTGAGAATGATCATGGATCGGATAAACTTCTCGTCACCCTCTCTGTGGTGTCCTACCCTTCACGCATCTTGGAGCCAAAAATGCGTGAGATAAAATCTCATGCTGGAAACACTGTGGAGATGAATTGTAAGGCAGATGGTCGACCCACTCCATTGATATCATGGATCCTGGCCAACCGGACTCAAGTCAGAGGTCAAAACACAGAAAAGGGAAGGGTGTCAGTATCTGCTGAGGGGACCCTGGTCATTAGGCATGTATCTGTTTATGACCGAGGCCATTATAAATGCATCGCCAGTAATCCAGCCGGAGCTGATACTGCTACGGTCCGACTGCAGGTGGTAGCAGCACCACCAGGAATTGTGGAGGAGAAACGGCAGCAGGTCAAAGGTACTGTCAACCAGAACTTGTGGCTACCCTGCACTGGCCAAGGCAGCCCTCAGCCTGCTATTCACTGGGTCCTTTTTGATGGGACAATGGTACGATCTAATAGGCCGGCCAGAGACCCAAGGATATCTGTGTATGAGAATGGGACGCTCCACATTCAGCATGTGACTACAGCAGACACCGGGATATATGAATGTATTGCTACCAGTTCTACTGGCTCGGAGCGAAGGGTGGTGACTCTGACTGTTGAGAAGCAGGAATCTGCACCTCGAATAGTGGAGACATCTCAGCGTGCAACAGAGTTGTCCTATGGGGATCAGTTGAAGCTCAACTGTTTAGCAACAGGAGATCCCAAACCCAGGACGATGTGGAGGCTTCCTTCTAAAGCTGTGGTGGACCGGTGGCACAGGTAAAAATGCCTTGAGCAATAAATGTCAAGTAAAACATTTTAGCTGTGCTGATCCTGCAACAAGGACTTTTTTTAAGAGTAGTGAAGAAAATAATTAGTAGTGAGTTTCTATTCATGAACTAAACATTCAACAACAACAACAGTAAGAGACCTGCAAATGTAGCTGGAATGTGAAACAAGTCGACAACAAAAATGCATTAGGTTAGCAGTTGATTTCCTCAGCATACATTAATTATATACACAAGTTTTCATGTTTAATTTCATTTTTAGTTCCCTGTATTGAACCTCTAAAGTTTAGAACAATGAAGTCACTATTTTTGATGTGGTCAGTATTTGCTGCCTGCATATGTGTTTGAAAACTGAGAATAAGATACTTGACCATATCTATCCAAGGCATAACTTCAGTAGACTTAGATAGAATGGAAACAATAAAATTCAAACTAATAAAATAGAAAAAATAGGTGGCACAATGGTTAAAGAAATGGCTCAGGAATGTAGCATTTCTCAGATGTCTAAATACTGGTTATGTTTTATTTTTAAAGTTCAAAACAAGCTGCATGAGTTATCGACAGTGACAACTCATACAGTAACTTGTAAAAATATATTGATCAGGATTTCTTCTAACATTGATGCTAAGTGACTCTTATTTTGTGTCATATATTTCTCCAGGATGGGCAGCAGAATCCAGGTCCTGGATAATGGTACTCTTATCATTCACAGTGTGAGTGATAAAGACAGTGGAGACTATCTGTGTGTGGCACGAAATATGATTGGTGATGATCTCCAACTGATGAGGGTCAGTGTGTCAATGAAGCCAGCCAAGATCGAGCCTAAACTCAATGCCAAGAAGCAGGTACCATATGGTAATGATTTGAAGGTGGACTGTAAAGCCTCAGGAGCACCAAAGCCAGAGATCTCCTGGGGTCTACCTGATGGTACAGTGGTCAATAGCGCCCTACAGTCCGATGCGAGCAGCGGAGGAGGACGAGCACGGCGCTACACACTGTTTGACAATGGAACTCTTTACCTAAACCAGGTACGCCATTGTATCACCCACAAACACCTACAAAAAATGTTAAATCATATTCAAAAATATACATAAATGTCTTGTTTCTTTAGGTTGGTATGTCAGAGGAAGGGGACTACACTTGTTATGCTGAGAACCAGGTGGGCAAGGATGAGATGCATGTACATATCACTGTGATGACCGCTGCCCCCAAGATACGTCCACCCAATCAGACCTATGCCAGAGTGAGGCCTGGAGGGAACATCCGCTTTGACTGTGAAGCACTTGGGGAACCCAGACCCAAAATCCTGTGGATGCTGCCCACCAATGATGTAATTGCAGCATCAAATGAACGTTACCTAATGCATGTCAATGGTTCTCTGGATATCAGGGATGTGAAGCTTATTGATGCTGGGGAGTATGTGTGTATGGCTCGCAACCCTGCTGGAGAAAGCAAAAAAGTCTACAAGCTTGAAATAGATGGGAATCCACCAGTTATCAATGGCTACCGCCAGAACAGGACCGTAATCAAAGACGTAGCTGCGAAATACTCCAGGAAATTAATCGACTGTAAGGCAGAGGGTGATCCCCCTCCTCGTGTCACTTGGATTATGCCTGATAACATCTTCCTGACAGCACCTTATTTTGGCAGTAGGATTAATGTCCACCTTAACGGGACATTAGAGATCCGGAACGTGCGACCAACGGACACAGCAGAGTTTATATGCATGGCGAGGAATGATGGAGGTGAGGCAGTAATGGTCGTGCAGCTGGAGGTGACCAGTATGCTCCGAAGACCGATTTTCAGGAACCCCTACAATGAACGTATTGTGTCTCGCATTGGGAAAACCACAGTCCTGAACTGCTCTGCTGATGGAAACCCAATGCCGGAAATCACCTGGACTTTACCCAATGGAACACGGTTTATCAGTGGACCTGACCATGGGTCTCACTACCACCTTGGCAACGATGGGAGTTTGATCATCTACAGCTCTCACAAAGACGATTCTGGGAAGTACCGCTGTGGTGCCAAGAATATCATGGGGTATATAGAGAAACTAATCATTTTGGACATTGGACAGAAGCCTTACATTCTTACAAGGCCGAGGGGCATCATACGTAGTGTGTCTGGAGAACCTCTCTTCCTTCACTGTCTATCTGATGGGAGTCCCAGACCCAGGATCTACTGGACCATTCCTGCTGGTCACACTTTTACTCGGCCGCAAGTCCTTGGGCGCTACCAGCTGCTAGAGAATGGTACTTTGGTTGTTCAGGATACAACTCTCCACGACCGAGGGAACTACATCTGCAGAGCTCGGAACGACGCTGGTGAGGCTATACTCACCGTCCCTGTTCTCATCATCGCTTATCCTCCACGGATCACAAGGGGACCATCTCCCAGTGTGAAGGCAGTGACTGGGACACCGCTCCAGCTACACTGTGCTGCCACTGGAATCCCCAAGCCAGAGATAACATGGGAGCTGCCCGATCACGCAGTTCTGTCAACGGCCGAACAGGGGCGGCCCACGGGAAGCGAGCTGCTCCACCCTCAGGGCACACTTATCATCCAGAGGCCCACAGTCTCAGACTCTGGTACATACAAGTGCCTGGCTAAGAATCACCTAGGTACAGACTCAAAGGTCACATATGTACATGTTCTGTGATAAGAAGACACAACTGCAAAAGGATATCTGAAAGTAAACACTAACAGGCAGTACCTGGTGTCAAACATTTACACTACATGATTCTTCACGTGGAGTTGTGAGGATCACAACATGTGGAATATTATGTGAAAAAGTGACAGATGTGGATTAAAAAAAATAAACAGCACAAGAAGAGAAAGGAAACAGACATTTTTCCTTTTTGTTTTGTTTTTTTTTAACTGGAAAACCCAGTCTGGGTCAAGAAGGTTGTTATTGTAACTTTGGAACTGGGGGTCTGGAAATTTGTCGGTGGTTCTCATTTGGGGGCGGCTCTCATGGGAGAAAAAGGGCCAGTGGAGTTTAACCTAATGTGATTTCTTTGACCAGACATTGCCGGCTGCACATAGGGATACTATTACAGTGCATACAGAAGGAGAGAAAATTAGTGTAGTGGATTGAAAAAAAGATTCCTGAGAGGATTGTAATACTCTTTAGTCAGTCAGCCAGAGAGTGTTGCTGTCATGACATGCTGCTTTACGCTTTAACAACAATGATGTTTTTAATGGCCATTGGACATGAATTTCACAGTGGAAGAAAAAGGGTTTCTTTAAAATATATATATATTTGGCTTGTTTTACACTGGATATGTATCTGCATGGGCAGTAGAGAGCTTTCATACCGGAATGAGATCTGATTTCTTTATTTTATATACATTTACAATTTATGTTTTAATGACAGACTGTTTTATGTCTATTCACAGTGCAGTGTTGGTCAAAATAAATGCAAAAACACACCATCAGTCTATTGTGTTGTACACAAGAATTTATAGTAATGTTATACATTATGTTAATCTGTAATAATACAGTGTATGTATATCTGTAGTATCTACTTTATCAAAGCATAGGAGAAAAAAAGAAATTAAATAGTAGAAATGGTTCACAGCTTCTCAGTGTTTTTTGTACCATTTGATATACCATAATCCTATAAATGAGACATTTAATCATATTGGCTGTTGATACTAGTGAGCCATTGTAATGCTGTTCCAATGAAGGTTACTACAATTATCCACTTTTTCTCCAGCCTACAGGAGGAGGCACTGCCTGTGGCAGCAGTAGAAGTCTTCCAGACGCACACAGCTTTCACTCTCCAGCTGTGAAAATAGTTCTTCAACCAGCTCTCCAGCCTGCTTACCCACAGGGGAGCTTTTGATTGTTGTTTGTGATTGTGTGCTGATTTTACAGCCCCCCTGCAAATTACACTGAGATCTGAGTAAGGAGGCCAAGACAGAAAAGAGGAATAGGGAAATTTATTATTACATTCAAATATGAATTTTACACAATAGATTAATATGAATTAATAAATGATGAATTAATATCCCAGAGAGATGTGGGAGTAATATGATATATAGTGTGTTTGCTCTCTGCTCTTATAGATGACTGCTTGCAGACAGCAATTTTAAGGGTATTTATTAACACAAATATCTGTACCTTGAGGGCAACAACTGGAAACAATTTCTTAGTAAATGGCGCCATTTGTGAATCGCCTATAATGATGCACATTCGAAAAATACAAAAATATCACGGCTCATTTCCAAGATCTCATAAATAATGCTTTAGACTTCCCTAAACTTCAGATTTGTTAGACATCATCTTGAGATCAAAAGTTATTAGCTTTTCTGTACGTCAAGTGGTGTGGCCGCGATGGCGCGCCACGTTTCGACAACTTTTTGCGAACAGCTCTCACGCCCAGATACTTAATCGCAACAACTTCAACATTTCTGGACTTGATAAGGGCTCCACCATGAACGCCACAATAAATGAATATCCCACTTTACTCACGTGTCGTGTCACGGGCTGCCCGCAGCAGCGGTCCTTTACCATGACACATCAATTTACTGTAACTCCATCATACATCATCCAGACATGTCCAGATTTCGTTTACATGATAAGAGTCCACCCCTGAACAAGTCTGCGTACTAACATGCGTTCTCGTCGCAGCGCCACCTACTGAAAGCAGGAAGTAACTCTTTATCGACATTTTTTTCATTTCACCGACATTTTCCGTCTCAGACCTGACGCACAGACACATGTCCACTTGCTGTGGTGTGGGCTCTGGCTCCGTGGTGGAGAATATGCGCAACACGTCTCACGCCTCATCCATCACCGCGCTGTCCATGTGGGCCGCTTTCACGCCCCACACGCCACACTGTGTGCTGTGAGTGGTGGCACAGCAGAGCAAGGGCCTGTTCACCCCTGCTTGCAGCTTTAATTTTTTATTTGTACTGTTAAATCAAAATCTAGCTACTGTCCATGTTATAAAATGTCACTGATTTGTGCCTTCCCCACAGCCTCTTCCTTATGGTGAAGTATCAACCGCAAACAGGACATGATTAATTAACAGTGGCTTCTAGTATCTAACAGCTGCAAAAAAAAGAGGTCAGTGGGTAGTCCTCAAGTGTGTATATTCCAATAAAATGAGTTTTTTGGATTTCTGAAAAAACATTTTTTTCCAAAGTCTAGAGCCAGTCTACACCAGTGTGATGCGGCCCAGACAGACATGGGGAAAGAGGGAATTGTCTTCCATAAACTTTGGAATGCAGGCAACTTGCTCCATGATTTGAGGGAAAAGTGCTTTCATATGTGAGCTAGGCGAGAATCAAACACAAATTAACATCTTTATGTCTGACTCTTCACTGTGGAAGACAGTTCATTCAGACTACGTGTTCTCTGCGGACGGTGAACAGTTTATTTGTTCAGTTCAGGTTTTGTGGTTGATGTTTGAGGAATGATTTGAGTTTACCTTCCAACAACTTGGATATTTATGAGGAGTTTAAACATGTGATTTTCTCATCTGCTCCATCCCCCTTGGGTATTTAGAGGAAAAGCGTTAACGTCTAACACGTACCATTGAAAATATGGTTTTATAAGAAGCTACTGAAAGGAGCACTGTGTGCATTTCACCTTACCCAGGTCAAATATACTGTACCCCTGAACCCAGTTTCTGGTCACAGCTGCTGAAGTGGGATGTGTCAACATGATGAGTTGCACTACCTCTACCATTTCACAAGATGAATAAACAAAGTCTGAGGGAGGTTAAAAAAAAAAAAAAAAAGGCCACTCATTGGCCACCTTGAAGACTGTAGAAAAACACAGGCAAATCTGCACAGAATTGACTGACAGACTTCTCGCTGGGAAGATTGTCCTCACCACCTTCTCCATGGGACTGAAGAGCACACATGTAACATTTCTTGAAAGAAGACTGTTGTTTTTTTTACTTGCCTCCACTTTGTAATCAGGATCGAGCTGCTGACCTGCTCACATTTTCCTATTTGATATTACACCACTAACACCGTGCCTTCCTGACTGCCCAAACTGGAGGGAACATATAACAAAAGATGCTTTGTTCAACCAGCAGCTCCTGCCTCAGTATTCTCCATGTCTCTGTCCTTCAGCACGGCTGTTGTCTACATCAGGAACCAGTGCGAGGAAGGATCTGCACAGTCACTCCATAAGTCACTGATTCTATTCAGATATCCCTCTCAGCAACTTAAAGTACAGTATTTTATCTAAAGTCTATGTGTTTCGTGACCTGGCACACACGACACATTTATACAGCAAAGACCCCTATTTTAGTATATACAATATGTTTTTGTACTGGTGATCGTTACAATTGATTGATTGTTAAAACAGATCTATAGGGAGAGCAAATATCGATTATGTCTTCATATATATGCTTATAGGCTTTCACCTATAGCAAGTGTTTGCAAACGTATACACAAAGGGAAATAATCAAATCAAATCAAACATTTACAAATAATAATTAAACTTAAATTAGTCAATGTTTATCGTTTCAGCCTTCCATTTTTTTAAGGGCTCATACACACTTTCGAAGGTGAAACTCTATACAGTATATTATGAACGTTTGAGCTGAGTAATGCGTAAGAGCTTAAAAAAAGAGGAAACTGAGAGCTGAGTGAGAAAGAGCGGAAAGGAAGGATAAAGTCTCCAGAGTGGGTTGATGAGGGATACCAGGGAAGAGTGAGACATATTTTTGGTCTGCGGTATGAATTCCATACTTCAACCAGAAGCTTGAACATGGAAAGTGAGATCTGAAGAGAGGACTGCTGGGAGCTGACCAGTAGCAGTTTCAGACAGTACTCCTCTGTTAGCTCAGAGAGTCTGTCTTCAAACTTGGCAACAAGTGAAGCCCCTGTCAGAATGAGGTGGATCCCTTGCTTCCTTTTTGCCACAATCCAAGCCTATAGGTGAGAACCCCCCCCCTCGAAAAATCGACAGCTGTCTCAGTACCTGTGGTGATGCTGGAATTTCACACCAGCGTTACAGAATCCACACCTCCACCTTCCAGCCACAAGTAAGACAGATGCACTTTGCACCTCTCTTCCAGGTAGGATCAGTCGCGCTGTGACGGTGGTTCTACGTTCCTTCAGCCATTTCTTCTCAAGGCTATTTTTGATGATCTTTCTCTTCTACCTGGACATTATATATTGGCTGTTACAGTAAGGGAGAGAGAAAATACGCAGGTATCGGCTGTCGTTTCACTCCTGCTGTTCAAACAATGGTTGATTTGCAGCAGGTTTGGTTCTTATGCTCTTTTGCTTTTCAGTTTATCCTCTGCAAGCATCGAGGGTGAGATTTTAAGCACTATGAGAGCCGGGTAGAAGGCAACAGTGCAATCATAAATCAGCTAACTTTGGCCATAAATTTGCCACAGCTTTCACTCAGTAAATCCTGAAACCATTAAATACAAATGGGTACAAATAAAATAAGTAAAACTCAATCCAATATGGTGCACAGAGCTTATGCATAAGGTATACATCATAAGACATGGTATACACATTTTAATGGGGCCATATCCCTGGGTCCTGAAGGCATTGGAAGTACCCCAGCAGGGGTTCTCCCATCTGATTGGGTGCAGATGTGATCCTCTAGTCCCCACACAGTAACCAGACTGGTTAAAACCCAGTCTCTTTGGTATACCTAACCTTCCTCCATTCAGTCACAAAAAATCAAGCTAAAAACATCAAAGTACCTCTAAATTATTGAGTCCCAGAGGGAAGGAGGAAGCTTTTAAATGAGCCAGCTCACCCAATTAGGCTGCATCAACAAAGTGGCACTGCTACTTTACAGCAGACGGTTGATGTTTCTGCCTGACAGGACGAAGTGTTCCCAGAAACTTTTTAATTTCAGTGATGAAGTGGTAGAGGTGAGTGGAGCGGGGGGGTCAGCAAAAGGTCAAAGAAACTTCTAAGGGGGTTTGATGGTATTTAGGACACAGAAGTGTAGAAGTGTATGATTTCCTTTTACTCATCCTTCATGAATTTAGTCATGACATTATCATCAAGAGCTTTGGTCATGCTAATTTGATAGAGGCCTGCATGATTTTTCCCAGTCTGGAGCCCTGGCTGTGGCAATAAGTGTTTTGAATGGTTTCCCAAAATTCTTCTGAGACCTCCTTGTTTCCAGTGCAACAAAACAAATCACAAGTTGAAGGGTTGTTGTGAAACTGTGCCGTGTGTTTGCAAATTACATTCCTCTTCTCAGACACATCCACAGTCAGCATTTCCTTTGTGCTTCTGGAAACAAAGTTTAATTTACCACTCGGTAGCAAAAGGCAATGTGTTATTTAGATGCAATCTGAAGGAGCTTTAACGTGGCTGAAGAAACACAAGACACATATAAATAAAAAAGGAGGACAGGAGCACGAGGCCTGGATTTGGCTAGGTCTGTGTGAAACCTTTTTGTGGTTTAAGTTAGGAACTATAAATATATAGCCTGAACCTCTGACTGTCAATCTCATCAGGACCTCTGTAAAACACAAAGTAATACACTATCCATCCATGCATTGTCCATTGGGGGGGTTGTAGCTGACAAAGGGCCAGCATATAGAGATGGAGAACCACATGCTCCTCACATACCTATGAGGCAGTTTAGTGTTACCAATCAACCCACTGTGCATGTCTTTTGCCAGCTCAGCATCAAGGTCAACTTCATATTATGATTAAAGGCCTAATCAACCTAACCCGACTGTGTTGCCCTGACAACCGAAAGATGACATCAGCACATTGAACTGTCAAAGTGCTGTATTTTTTCAGAGTCTGATGAAGTAAATTACAAATGCTCAGCGTCTGTAGCCTGCAGTAGACAGGCATAAATGGTGTTAAACTTGTAAACACACTGACACTTAACTAAATGCTGCGGTTAAGTCACTTTACATGACATCATTCAGACCACCTGCTGTAGCTCGTCTACCTCACCCTCAGATACCACGATGACATCACAGGGAAAACAGACTCTCATTATAGCTCTGAGGTCAATGGTTATTGCTGAAGTCATGTTTGCTACTTGGATCATAAAAGTTGCTCTAGACATTCGCTGAACCAAATATTTTTCACATACATGCGGTGTTGAAATCAGACATGACATGTGTTGGGAGTGTTTTGTTTCAGATGGAACTCATAGGAAACATCTGTCTTACTTTGTATTTACTTCTCCATAGGCTTTGATGTGTGAATTTGGGTTTTGTGGACTTCTCACATAAAATATGTTCCAGCCTGAAACTATTTGCATCTAACTTCTCATAGTTTGTAAATACTCCTTCTCGCACATGTAGCCTACTCACCACCATTGTGGTTAACCTGTCCTTGGGCCTGTTTCGTGTGCTCTATGTGCACACAGGTCTCTGCTGAGCACACATAGACACGCTGTCAAATATCCCTGGTATCTCAGAGTGGCCAGCTTCTCAAAGGAAGCTGTTGTCTCTCTTTTTTTCTTTTTTTTTCAATTCTCAGGCAAAAGCTCTGCATTCTGCTTTCTCAGCGGTGGGTGCAGACAAACACTCTGGATCAGAATTCAAAGCAGGATTGTCACTGCCAATGGGTGCCAGGGGGTGTTTTTAAAAATGTCTTGCCATTTTGGTTTCATTGCTGTTACAAGTTGAGTTGTTTTCCTTGCCACCACTCTCATGTCTTAATGTGTGTTGTCGGTTTGAATTCAAATGAAGGCTGTGTAAGGTGCGGTATATCATGTCTGGACTTGAGCTGATGCTCTGCAGCTGTAAATGCACGATGTGATGCAACACCAGAGTTAAATTTATGACGAAATGTATGCCTCTCCTTAATATACATGGTTAATTAACCTTTATGGCTTGTATATAAGTTCCCACATCCAGGTTTGTGCAAAGTGCTTTGGGTACCATGAAAAGCACTATATAAATCCAAGCTATTATCATTATTATTATTGTAGTTGTTGTTGTTACTTAGTACAGTTAGAGATGCATACAAAGCTTAGAGATGCATACAAAGCTATGATGAATGCTTACAAGCTAAATATCTTTTCACAGTAGCTATCACAGTAGCCCTACCCCTGTAAAAGTGCTCAGAGTACAGATAGAGACTGCTACAATAAACCACACATATTCAACTTTTATTCATTTTGATGGATGTATATGATAGTGAAACTCTCATTATTCTAGTTTTTTTATCCATCCCATGGTGAAAAAAACCTCTTGAGAGTTGTGAAAGACTGTTTCGTGAGTCCAAACGGATATGAAAGGATCTGCTGTGTGAGCCAGGTAGAGTTTAGTAGGTCGTTCACTGATGTGTAGGCCAGACCCAAGAGGCAAGCAAAGATTTGTAGAAATACCCAAACAAAAAGCAGTTGCTAGGAAAACGTCTGTGTGAGCAACAAACTGGAGCTGAGGATGGAATCAACTACATCATTCACCGGTAGTAACGAAAGCCCAGGAGCCAGTTGGACACCATGCTGGTGCGTGTGTGTGTGAGTGCAGTTCTTGATGCTGACAGACAACACACCCATATAGGGCACATGGGGCTCATAAGAAATTAAAGAATGTAGACAGGTCAGCAGTTGTGGCTGTAGAGCCTTCACAAAACAGAAATAAAACTCGTAGCTATAGCATGAGTACATCCGCAGGTTTTCATCATGAATGGTGCACGGCAGCAAATGTGGTTTCATCCTCAATAAAAGCTTGAAAGACTACAGCTGATGCTTTTTTTTCAGTTGCCCTGTTCACCTCTTCATGTGCTGCTTTAGATGTGTCAGTGCGGATAAACATATGGGAGGCAGACCAACTGGAACCTCCACTGAGCAGCACACCAGCAGCAGCTAAAGAAACCTCACCCTGTCAAAACAAAGCATGGCCCACACATTTCAGCTATGTGAGGAGGACCTAATGTGAAAGGCTGCCAATGGAAATGTATACACATAAACATACACGCACGAAGACAAAGACGGTCGCAAACAAAAAGCAACAAGGACCACCATGAATGTTTCTCCCTGTCTGTCTCTACGTGGTGAGACGTGCCTTCCTTACTTCTTTCTACCTGTCAGGATGACAGATGATCGAGCTTTGGCTGTATGTTAAGGTCAGAGGTCACAGTTCAGCCTCATCCTGCCCTTGGATCAACCACAGCTGTCGCAGCTATGTGTCTGTTATTAGCTTGGTGCACCACCAGACACCAGGGTTTGTGTCCATCACCTTTTCACTAACCACTTCTTCCAGTCTGTGATAAAAGCCCCTCCACAGGCTATGTAAAGACATGCTATTTTAGCTCTGAGGCATCACATCATGTGCAGAGAGGAGATGGAAGCTTTTTTCCCTCTCCACTCTGCAGCTTCATTATCACCACAGGGTGAAAAAACAGTGTTTACCTGGATTGGTAAGACAGTAGCTGCGCCTGTGGTCTGGGGACTGGAGGAAAGTGAAAGTAGTGGCTTAAAGGTCAAGAGGTCCTGTGTGAAGTGAGGAAAGCAGTACACCTACAGAGTGGGAAAATGTGTGTGTGTGTGTGTGCGTGTGTGTGTGTGTGTGTGTGTGTGTGTGTGTGTGTGTGTGTGTGTGTGTGTGTGTGTGTGTGTGTGTGTGTGTGCGTGTGCGTGTGTGTGTGTGTGTTTGGGACTTGGAAAGGGGGAACTTGGCAGCTCAGACAGCTTTAAATGGAAATTCAGTCAAGTTTTGTGTTACACTCTTTTTTTCCTCCTCGCCTCATCATCCCTTCTTCCTGTCTGTCTGAGAGGGAGCTGACGAGGATTAGTGTGTGTGTGTGTGTGCATTGCAGATTTGCCTGTTTCTGCAACTGCATGTTCACATACTATTTGAGTATGCCTCTGCATGAATGATTCATGTAAATTTAAAACATCAACTCAGCAGGTAGAGTTACACCATGACTCTTACTGCACTGGGCCTTGTTTACCAAAATAAAAGCCTGGCACATAAACGGATCAACCACTTGACCAAATCATATTAGCAAAAGAAAGGAAGCAAGGCAGAAAAATAGAAACTAAACTAAGGAACACAAATAGACTGAGTGAGAGTGAAACTGAAAAGCAGCAAGTATAACCATGAAGTCTTCTCCAGGAGATTGCATGTTTGATGCCCTGATCAGACCCAGATGTGCAGATATCACAGCTGCAGGAAACATGACTGCATTTAATATGGAGGATTGAGAAACCTGCCTCATGTACAGTATGTAGCTAGACAACATATAGACTAGGAAATCCATGTGACAAAAACCACAAAATCATGTAAAAGTACAATTACTCATGCACACACACATGGACATTTAGAGGAGCATTAAGGAAATGAATGCTGCTGACTGGGCCCCAGACACAGGAAGTTGCAGCACTGCCATGCTAACTCGAGAGAATGAAGGACAAAGGGCCATCAGGGTTGTGTGAGGGGGAGAGAAGTAGATGCTTTGGCTTTTCAGTTTCTAAAGTAACAATTAAAATTTAGGAAGAAGCTACTGGAACACTTTCACTAAGAAGTGTGTATTTAAACGCAGCCAGGGCCATAAAACCAAGCAGTGTAATATTCTAAAAACAAAGCACAACAGTGCAGTGGTTTAAGGGTGTAGCTTTGGTAATCAGCCCGCACAGTCACAACCTTTAATGCACATGGTTCTCATAATGCCGGTGATGCTAGTCAACAAAGTCCTGAGACAGCCTCTTTACAGATATAGGATTAGAGCTTATCATATTACCTGAATACCTGTACATCTCCTATGATTTTCGTCTTACTAAAAGAAACAGTACAATCATTGATAAGAGACGACAAGATGGACCTATTCAAGCTACCTGAATGCTTCTACACGTTTTACATGCCTTCTTTTTAATTGGTGGTCCTTTGCTTGCTAATGTGATTCATTTCTATTTAACTGATGATATTTTCGTCAAAAAAAAAGAGAATACAATCAATAATAAATACTCAAAATGTTTTTTGTCATGATTCTTTATTGACATAGATTACATTTTTTCAAAATGCCTAATACATGCACAGTAGAGTATGGTGTATACATACACATACATTCACTCTTCTTTAAAAATAATCTTCATTTTGAAGTGGGCTCTGTCTGCTATAGATTGGCAGACACGTTAAAAGGAAAAAGAAGGGAAGTTTCTTCATGCTCTGTCTCCAAGACAGGGAAGCTGGAGCATGAGGAGGGTCATTTATTTCACAACTTGGACTGTGTCTCAGTGGATCCAGGGTGACATGCTACAGCCAAAATGACCTGCGAAGGCAGCGAGTTCAAAATCTGTAACTGAGAGCACTTAGGAAGTTTTATATCAGTCAAGAATCTGCCAAAAACCATTTCATATTTTTTTCCACTGTGGAGCAGAAGGTATTACACTTCCAAGCTGTTTGTTTTCAGAGGATCAGCATTATATTGCAGAAAAAGTCTAATCATGTCACCTTATTAAGACTGTGTGTGGATATATTATGAATAATTATACCTGTCCCAACAGTCTATGCTGCAGCTGAGGAACAAACTGTAAAATAAAGAGAAAGGTGTGTTTAATTATTTGTTTTTGCCCTGAACAATGTACCATTGTTCATTTGATGAAATGTAGTGGAAATTACACAACAATTGTTGCAAAAATTGAAAGAGGTGAATAAGAGGAAGCGCATCAGCTTGTGCCCTCCCATTATTAAAGAAAAATATTTAATTACCTGTAGTTAAATACATTTACTTAACACCTAAGTCCAAATCCAATATCAATATGTAACAATAGCTCTATAATGGTGATTAAATGCTTCACTGATTCTATGGCTTTGACCATTTTCTTTCAATAAGATTTCTCTGGCTTGTGGTTAACTCACTGTTTAGTGTTCAAATACTTTTACAGATACGGTCCACGGCCCTTCTATATGACAGGAAACTGAAAGGAGAAGGCGAGTCTTCCTGCTAGTATTTTTTTTTTATCATGACACGATCCGCTCTCACATGGTCAGGATCACATCACAGTTTGCAGAACACAACAGAGAGAGCTGCAAGTCGAACTGCACTGACACGTCTCAGCAAAATTAACAGGTCAGTTATAAAAACTTAACTTGTATCCATCACAGTTAATCAGGCTAGATGGGCGTGATTTATAGATTGTTGTAGGGTTGATCTAGATTTTGTTTAATGAAGAATAAAAAGAATAAAAGTTTAGTTGGAGCTGCCACAGATTCTCCTCTTCAGGCTCTGAACTTCAGCTCATTCAGTTTGACTGATGACTACATCAAAACATACATTTAAGTAGCCCACCTCGTCTAAGCTTAATTTTTTTTAGGTTTTCAATCATTTTCAAAGCATTAGATCGGAGATACAGATTTTCAACATACAGTGCCCAGATTGCCAAATGTCAGAAGTAATTGGACACCTTGATTCATTTTTTGCTGTCAAACAAATGTGTAGTTTCAGCTCTGTCAGAGAACCACACTTAGGTGTCCAGCCATCAGAAACTGTAAACAGCTGGAAATGTTGCAGCACTGAGGTTTTACAAACAAATTCCTTTTTTCTTTTTTTTTGCTTCAAATATCTCTCATTCGCAGATTCACCATTTCCAATCATGGAAATAAGACTAAGCAGCTCCCGTTAATTAATTAATGCATAACGAATCTATAAAAGAGGACTTTTGAAGCACAGGGGCTGGGTGGCATAACTGTAAACAAATATCACCAGAACATATGAGAAGTTAAAGCACTATCTACCTGTCCAGACTGGTCTGCTTTAAGCTCTGCTTTAACACAGTTTATGATGGAGAGTTAACCGGAGACATGACGGCAGCCTCAGCAGCACAGTGAGAGGTGAACAAGTCACACTTGTACCCCCCTTAAGCACCAGTACTGTCACTACGTCGTGGGAATAGAGGGGTCTGACCAGGAGAGGTCTGGATGGAGGGGATGTCTTCTCCATATCTGGAGGACAAGGGGGCTTTTCTCCCGCATGGAGCGTTGGGATGAGCCTGGACAAGAAGCCAGCAGCGCCGCAGGCCTGGGTGGATGTAGGAATTGTAACAACATGAAAATTGAAGGCTTTGCTTCTATTTTCCACATCCCGAATCCTTTGAATCAGGTTTAGGCGTCATCCTATGTCCCAAATCAGGTCTCCTGAGTAGTCCTCATTTGGCCTGAGACATCATGGGACATGAAACAGATCTCAAGCTCTATTGAAATGGCATTATGAAGAAAGTGTGGGTAACAGTCCAAAGCACAGTACCTCATCCGTCAGACATGGTGGTGATTCTTTGACATGTTTGACCGTCAGTGGAAGAGATATTTCGTGCTGCTTTCACTGCTTCTGTGAGTTCAGATTCAGCCACATAAAACAAAACCTCCTGGACGAGGTTTCATCATTCAGCAGAACAAAAGCCCTGTGGAGTGTAGTTGACTTGCTGAATCAATTACCTGATCCTCACCTCATACAGCTGCAATGTGCTGACTGAAGACCAGAACTGAAGGTAGAGAGACACCACAAGACAGACCTGAGGGTGACTGCAGTGAGCAATGCAAAGCACCTGCTGGAATCAGTCAAAGACCAACCACAGAATATTATTATTATGTCTTATTACTTTTGGACCACTAAACTACATTTATGACACCGCCTTTTCAATACTGACATAAACCCACTCAAATTAAAGCTGACACTTGGCAACCTGATGTTTTACTTGAATGTGCTGCAGCTTAGGGCCTGAAATCCTAACATTTATGGGCTTTATACTCATAAAACATAACTTAGATTTCACCAAAAGTTGTTGGTTTTTTGACATTTAAACATTTGTGTCTTGTACTTTTTAGATAATGCTCATGGAGACAAATTCAACTTCTCATCACTTCCCTGGCGGTCACAACCACACCAATATCACATGTTCCCGTGACAACATAGTGAAGACGGTGGTGTTTCCCGTCCTCTACTCCGTCCTCCTCTTGGTGGGGCTGTTGTTTAATGGCGTGGCAGTGTGGGTGTTTTTCCGCATCCCCTCGCGGTCTCACTTCATCGTATACCTGAAGAATATTGTGGTAGCGGACGTCATCATGACCTTCACCTTCCCTTTCAAGGTTAAGTTAAACTGGCACCACCTCCTAATACAGCACACTTTAAAGGGGTTTCATGAATCATAACTAATGGTACTTAAACTATCACATAATTTCCATTAGATTAGCCATAGGTCATTCATGACAAATGCTCTGATTGCCAGGTGGTGAAAACTAAGTTATTCATGTCAAGTAGTTAATAAAGTGTAATACCCTCATGTTTGCAGTCACACCTTCAGTGAATTAGACATCAACAATAATTAGAAAGTCATCTGCAGTCATGAATATTGATAAGCCGAACAAATTGAATCCATTAGGTTGTGAATAAATAATTTTTTTCTTTTCCAACTTGGCAACCCCAGTGTTGTTAAAGTATTATTAAATGATCTGGTAACCACTGATAAAGATTTCTGTCACAACTTTTAGAGTTTATAAAAGTGAAGAGTATTACTGCCAACTTGCACATATAATGTGTGTCTTGAGTGTTTAACAGCGAAATTCTGTTTTTTCAGGTGTTGGCAGACTCCAACATGGCATCCACTGGCCTGCGTATATTTGTCTGCCGAGTTTCCTCTGTGCTCTTCTACCTCACCATGTATATCAGCATCCTCTTCTTCGGCCTCATCAGCATCGATCGCTGTAGGAAGACCCTCAAGCCCTTCAGAGGGACTAACGCAGCTCGGCTGACCCGTCGGAAGCTCCTTTCAGGGGCCATCTGGACTTTCCTGCTGGTCCTCTGTCTGCCCAACATGATCCTGACGTCTAAACCGCCTCCTTCTAAATACTTCAAATGCAGCGACCTCAAGACAGAGGCCGGGCTCCTTTGGCACGAGGTGGTGAATCACGTCTGTCAAGTTATTTTCTGGGGTAACCTGGTGACTGTGATAGCATGCTACACTCTAATCACCAAAGAGCTGTACAAATCCTACTCTCGCACAAAGACCCCCAGCGTCAGAGGGACAATATGTCGACCGCCAAGTGGGACAACTATTCGTACACCCCAGCAGGCCAAAAGAAAAATGAATGCAAATGTGTTCCTCGTCCTGGGAGTGTTCTTTGTGTGCTTTGTGCCGTTTCACTTTGCCCGTGTGCCGTACACAATAAGCCAGACCAGAAAGGTCTTTGACTGTAAACTCAAGCTCTTCCTTTTTCAGCTGAAGGAGAGCACACTTTTCCTCTCATCCCTAAACTCTGTCCTAGACCCGCTCATCTACTTCTTCCTCTGTAAGTCTTTCAGGACCACTCTGTTCAAGACCCTGCAGCTGCCTCCTGGCACCTGCAGCTGTCTGACAGGGAGAGGGTCAGACGTGGATACGGGCAGCACCCCCTTGAGAGACTCCTCCGCCTGCACATAAACAAATAGACACAGACTTTCACAGTGTGGTTGTGGTATTTGATCATTGATTGGCCAGAACTAGTTCAAATTCAAATTGAGCTTTGGGATTAAATACTAGAAGGACATAACAGTAGATTTCTGTCAGCTGCTGTCCCACAAACTGTCCTACAGACAGAAATGAAATGTAAAGCCACAACACGAATGTCTGACCATCGTGATACCATGCCTTTCTTAACTAACATTCATCAGCAGTTTTGATTGTTTTCCTTTCTGTTGACTGCTCTATTTCAACAATAAGTTCTGCTTCTGTGTTTATTAACACACCGAGATGTTCATTTACATTCTAAACATAGATGTCATTTTAAGGACAATCATAGTGTACCTGTATACAACACCTTGAGTATTACATGAAGATTGAAGTTTGTGCTACGACTGATAATCAACATACATAGCAGTTTAATGTGTCCAAATAAATAATCTGATGTCACATAGCAGTTTAATGTGGTGTTCTTGATAAGTCGAGCAGGTAAAAACGATCCTGCGTCATCACGTGGATATAATGCAGCATCAGAAACCAGAAAATTGCCAACTGGGATTTTCTTACTGCTTACTGTTGCAACCGCATAAACCAAGCTCACCAGTCATGTGCAAACTAGTTTCATCATGAGACAACAACAACAGAAGTAAATATCTAAACAGCCTTTTCAACACCTCCAAATTTCACCATTAGTAATATGTCTCTTACGATCTTTTGTTAGGTATGTGGAAATTATGTCTTAAATAAATCTTAATATGATAACAGTGGTGCTTTTTTCAGTTAATCTACCTGCGGTATTTAAAGTAAGAGCAATCATAAAATGCTGCGACATCACACTGGTATAAAAAAGAAAGAAAGAAAGAACAGCATCACGTCTCTAACAGATTAAGAAAAGATAAGCATTTAGACTAATCTAGTAGAAATGGGTTCAGTGTAGCCCGAAAACAAATGTTGTACCACAATGGATGTTATTTGAAACCCTTTCCTCTCCACAGCGGCTCACTGCTCTCACAGATTTGCATCCCTCTGTTTTGAAGAGACTCACATATTAGTTATTTCTCTGGTGAAGGTCTTCATCTCCCGGGCTGCACAGTGCGGAGTGAAGGAGATAACTCTTCTCGGTGAGTGGCTGAAAAACAATGTTTTGAAGAGAAAAAAATCAGATTACAATGACAAGTCGTAGAAAGTTAGTTGGTTATTATTTCATTACAGGAAATAATAACGGTGTAGACTGAACCTGAGAAATCTCATATTCTCATGTGGCTTATTGAAGTGTCTCTGTGAAGGTGTGTTACTGAGAAGAAGATAAAGACTTAGTCTCTAAACCTTCATACGTGTGTGTGTGTGTGTGTGTGTGTGTGTGTGTGTGTGTGTGTGTGTGTGTGTGTGTGTTTGAATTCAATCTAACTTAATTGTGCCAAAATGAAAAGTGCATTACCCAGAGGTGTTAAAGTAGCTTTCCTGCTCAGATTAATGTAGATCCAACAGGTCATGGCTGTCACAGACCAGACTCTTTACATCCACTAATGGTTACAGTCACGTAACTGCATTTACCATTTACATTCATCCAAATTAAAAGTAGTCAAATAGAAACAGTAAGTAAGTAAGTGAAATAAGCGTTGGAGCAACTGATAGCTGTTGTTTAGAAAGCTGTTCCCAGGGTGTATTATTCAACCTGTGTAATATGTGAACAAAACAATATGATCCACCGTGTTATGGTTGTGTGGTGGTGAAAACAAATCCCCCAAAAATTGCATAACTTCCCTGATTCAGTGTCAAAAGTGGAAGTATCAGTTGCAGCACCCAAGATGCATTCAAATGCTCTGGTTAAGCTTTTACAAATTATAGTAACACATTTCTTTAACCAAATGACAAATGCAAATCAGCCCCAACTGAAAAAGCTGAAAAAGCTCTGAGCAGTAGTAGTTAAATGACGTCAGGGGTCAAGTGTAGCAAATCCTAAAATCCTTGAGGGATCCAGTTACTATAGAACTGTTACTTGATCCAATCACAGACATCGTCCAGTTCAGGCCAGCTAGTCAGAAAGCTGAAAAGTCCCAGCAGAGAGTGATTCTCGTTTATATTTGCATGTTTTTTCTCAATCCAGGTTTCAACATGATGGCCAACAACACATCACACCTCTCTTCTGACTGTGCCTCTTTCAGCCCTGTGGCAATAAACACGGCTGTTTCGTGCCTCTATGTCTTCTTGTTCCCTATTGCGTTACTGCTCAACGGGGTAGCAGCGTGGGTGTCTCTGCACCTCCACTCCACCTCTACCTTCATTGTGTATCTTAAAAACCTGGTGGCTGCTGACCTGCTCATGACTCTGATGCTCCCACTCAATGCAGCCCACATGCTTCCTGAAGCAACAGTTGAGATGAGGGCATTTGCCTGCCGTTACTCTGATGTCACTTTCTTCTGCTCTTTGTACACAAGCATTGCTTTAATGGGTCTCATCAGCCTGGACCGATTCTTCAAAATCGTAGGACCACGTGGAAAGTTTGTGGGACAAAACGTGGTCTTCAGTCAGGTAATGTCCGCCTTGGTTTGGGTGGTGATATTTTGCAGCACGGCGCTCCCGACCATGATTCTAACTAACCGGGATCTTGTCGATGTGAGAGGAAATTACTGTATGTCCATGAAAGGTCCAGCAGGCATAATGCTTCACAAGTGGGTAGTTTCATCTATGGAGACTCTTTTCTGGCTCGTCAGTGCACTGATTGTGTTTTGCTACATCGGTATCACCATGAAAGTCCTCCAGTCCTTCAGAAACTCCAGGAGCAACAACAGCAAAGGAAAGAAGAAAACCAAACTGCGAGTCTTCCTCATCCTTGTCGTGTTTTTTGTGTGCTTTGCGCCTCTCCACATTATGCGAATTCCCTTTACGCTCTATGAAGTCCGTAACATGAAGATGTGCACTAAATTATGGATGGATACAGTTCATAAGTTGACCGTGTGGGTCTCTACCATCAATGCCTGTTTGGACCCCTTTCTCTACAGCTATTTGTGTAAGGAGTACAGAGACAAACTGGCTGACATGATGAAAGCTCACAGGATCTGTATTGGCTTATATTCAGGTGAAAATGAGGATGACTCTCAATGAGTTAATAGCTTGTCATCAAATGAGAAGTTAGAGTACTGTTTGTAGTCAGAAATACTGCAAATGAATGACTCAGGAAGCTGAAAGGGGCTTTTGAACTTTAGCTGTCATGTTGTACTGTTGCCCTATGTTGCCCCCTAGTGCCTTTTTGCATAGATTAGCATGTCCTGATATTAAATATCTACTCATAGAGACTATGTAAATCACAATAAAGCATATGATAAATATGAAGTGCACTCTTTCTTTCAAGAGTTTATAACAGAGAACTGTGTTTGACTCTATCAATAGATTTGAGTTTGTGGTCAGTTTATGTTTTGTTTTCTGTGATACTGCAGTTACATATGATCCTGTATACCATTACCGAGTGTTTTGACTGTAATGTGACTCAGCCCTTTCTCATGTTGGTTTGTAGGGTAGGATATAAATGATCAGTACAATAAAAAAAAAATAATCAAGAATTGTTTATGAGTATGTTGTCCCCTTCGTCATTATTACTGCTACTGCCCATGAAATATTACTAAAAAGCGGATTCAGCTCAAAATATATTTTTCTGCACAGAAGAACAATAAACAGTAATTGTGTTCGACATAGCTTTGGTCTATCACTCCAAGGGCTTCATAAAATGCATAAAGCTTTCCACAACAAACCTTGTAAATCCTGTATCCAAATTCAATCCAAGTCCACAGCCACAGAGTATTTGTTTTTATTTGAATGAATTTTTTATATTCCATTTTTCATAGCCTCATTAAATGATTTCATTAACTTTCAATGCTTTCTAAGTAATAAACTATTAGTATGTTCAACACCATCCCCCTCAGAGCCCAACAGCCAAAAACATTAAAATGAAACACCAAAGCTCCACGTTATTCCCAACTACACAGCAGCAATCATTTCAACCACTTTTACCATTCACCAAATATTTGTAATTGGTTTGCCAGAAATGGAGCTGAAGCTCCATCAGAGGATCTTCTGGCAGCTAATGACCAATGCATATTTCTGTTTAATAGGGCTTATTCCACTTTAGCATGATAAGACTATGTTTTTTCTTTCCACTGAGTCCAGCCATTGATGCATCTGTATCGGTTCCTGCAGAATTGCTGCAATGACTGGTGCAAATAATAAGTCAATCAACAGTAACTCAATTGGCAAAAGTCACAAAGTGGCAAAGAAAAAACTAGGCCTAGTGTATAGACATATGAGGGGCATAGATAGAGTGAAACATGGTTTGCTTTGTTTTTTAAAGAATGATCAGTTGTGGTTGTTGCTGCTGTTGCTATGAATCTCAAATGAAGGTTGTTCTTCCTGTGACTCACTGATGGTGAGTGGAGAAGTAATGATGCATATTACATACATCACATATCAGCTTTCCAAGAGCACACAGTTTGACCAATCAACTGTCTGAAGACTGAGATCAGTTGATGAAATGAGTTAAGTCTGATGTGCTGCTGCTTGGTTGGAACAAAAACCTGCAGCCACACCGGCCCTTTGTGGAATAGTTGCTCATGCCTGTGTTAGATGTAGGCCAGAGGAAGTATGGGGCATTCACACCCAATTTTATACAGTATGACGTCTTGTTTTGCTGTGGTGTAAAGACCAGCAGGTTTTTCCTATTTTTGCATATGCCCTGATAAATTGTCATTCTCATCACAGCTGAACTGTTGATTTGTTTACTAGGAAAATCAACAGTGTATTTTAAACACCTACTTATGTCAGTGCCCTTATCACACATGTCCATTTCACATCTGTGTGGTTGAGAAGAATGATTCAAGTCGTCAACTGTAAGTTACAATCAAAATGTAACTCCTTGATTATTGGTTTGCAATCTATAGTGTTGACTATAAGACAAGTCAATTAATATAGCCACTCAGCTGATTCTTTTAAATATCTTCCTTTCATAGAATTCGCTGGGAGATAAGGATAGCACGTTACCCTAGTGTCACACCGAGAGAAAAAAAATTAGAGCAAAACTTTGAAAAGTCTAAATCAAATAAATAGTTTAAATTTAGAAAAAAATAATTGTTTTCATAGTTAATACTGTAAAACTATGGCTTTGAAAAAAAAATGTTAGCACTGTGTCCTGCCCCGTAGCTAGAGCGAGTGTCCTATAACAGATATTGTTTAGCTTTGACAACACATCGCAGTAATTACCTCATCTGCACTACCTCGCAGCCATGTCACAGCAAAGAAACCATATATATAATTATCAACTGTATTTAAAATACATTGGACCATTTATGTGTTTTGTTGAGTTAGAAAATAATGGGAGTATAACCTACTTTAGAGTTAGGGAATAAGCATTTACATGTGTATATAGGCACGTATGTATGACTGAAAAATTTATGTCACAACATTTGCCAATGTATTGATTTATATTTCTGTGTAGGACGCAACACCATAAACAACACATTCCCTTTGCTTCATTCGGTCTGTAACTCTGACTCTAAGAGGTGACGGATGATGGATGAATGGATGAGCCTTCACTTTAACAGAAACCAGCAGAGTGAGTCACAAACACAAGGAGCCACACCACTGAGTTCAACACTAAGTCTGATCTTTTTTTTCTTTCTGTCACTACGGAACTGTTTGTTTAACTTACAGATGCTACAATGCCACCCACATTTCTTGACTGACAACTTGACAACTAACAGTTGAACTGTGAGTTTTGTGCGTTTTACGCTCTTTTATTTTCCTCAGGTGCAGTGATGTCGTCCAATCAGACACTTCATGATGATTCTGTGTGTGGCGGTTACATTTACATGAGAGACATTGTCCCAATCCTCTATTTTCTGATGTTTCCTATCGCTCTGTCGCTGAATAGTGTTGCAGCCTGGGTGTCTCTGCACCTCAAGTCAAACTCCACCTTTGTGGTGTACTTGAAAAACCTAGTTGCTGCTGACTTCACTCTGACCATGATCATTCCAATCAAAGCTGCCAGTGACTTGTCAGGAGCTTCTGATGTTTTATTTGAACTTACATGCAATTTTTTCGGAACCATCTTCTACAGCACCCAGTACACATGTATCACTTTGTTGGGCCTCATCAGCCTGGACCGTTTCTTCAAGATCATGCTTCCTCAGAACAAGCTGCTTGGTCAAAATCTGACTTTAGCCAAAGTGCTATGTGGCTCAGTCTGGGTGTTACTGTTTGGAGGCTCAGCTTTACCGAATATTTTAAGTAAGCAATCAGTAGCCAATATGACAAAGCCCACCTCTTGTATGAAGTTTAAAGGACCAGCTGGACTTAAGGTCCATGGCGCAGTTGTGATTTTCCTGAATGTACTCTTCTGGCTCGTCAGTGTGGTTGTTGCGGTCTGTTACATTTGCATTGTAAACAAGGTCGTCCAGTCTTTTCGAAACTCCGGTAGCAATAACAACCAGGGAAATCGGAAGATAAAGCTACATGTCTTCCTGGTTGTCATTGTGTTTTTTGTATTGTTCACACCCTACCACATTATCAGGATCCCATACACTTTTCAGCAAGTGAAAAATACCCAAACTACTTGCCCTTATACAAAGGGTAAATTCAGCAAGGAGTTAAGCCTGTGGCTCGTCAGCACAAATATCTGCGTGGACCCACTTCTCTATGTGTTTTTGTGTCGAGAGTTCAAGGAGAAACTGGTGTCTATGGTGAAAAAAATTCCTGTCATATCTAAAGTAGGTTCAGCAGCCAAGGCAGCTGCTGCTCCCACACAGAGTGAGTGACTGGGGTCAAGAAGTGGATACAAGGAGTGAGCTCAGATGTTCCTGCAGAACGTGTAGGGTCAGATTACTGTTTTATGTACTTTTTATCATTTACCACACTTGTACTCATGTTGAAGTTTGCTGTGTTGTTTTATGGTAATAGAATAAGAATGGGAGACAAGCAAGAAGGTGATAATATTCGTAGTGAGAAAGCTGTTTATGTTATCGAAACGCACTTTCACAATCGCTGTGGAAGATAAAAATCAGGAGGCAAGTGGAGAGATGTAAATGAAGCTGTCATGCAAAACAATTTTCAGTAACATTTGCATCACATGTGAAGTCCTATGTTTGGGGCAGAAGTAAAATCGCTACATCAGCAGATGTTCAGTGTGTCTGCTCTTGTCAACAACTTGTGGCATGCTAATCTGATTAACTGTGAAGTGCAGTTGACTGTGCTGATATATTATTATTATACATTATACATACTATTATTTATTTCATGGGTTAGGGTTAGGCTGTAAACAAGTAAAGTATACTGTAAATCCGACTGTTGTGATCAATCCTACAATAAACTCTTAATTTGAAGCGTTATTTTTCATGGTTTTGTTTAACTTTTGAAATCAAACTACATTTCCATTTCATTTGTTCCTCTATTTTTGAGCTGAACAAGCTGAGCAGCCACTAAAGGTGATGAGCTTGTTAAACACACCACTGCTGGCAAATGTGGTCACACAGGGTTTATATCCTGATGCAATGAAATGTAACAGAAACTAAAAATAAAGTCTCTGTGTCATTTACAGTAAAACACATTCTGATTAAACAGCGAAAACAGTTTCTAAGTTCACATCTCTGGCAACTTTTCCCCTCATCTGTCACAATTCTGGCTCAGATCCAAACAATATGACACAGGAAATCATGTTGTGTTCTCACAAGGCACTATTTTTAGCAGGGGAGTACAAAAGGGAATAAAACTGAGAAAAACAGATATGAGTAGAAAGGAATATAATAAGTGATTAAACATCACAAACATACAAAGAAGGCCTAGATCTACCAGTAACACTTGCACAGGGTTGATTCCTCTGTCACGGCATGGCCGGGGTTATGCATGCTAGAAGAGGTGTGTTTTATTCTTATCACCTGAAACCATAGTTGCGTGTAAATTTGTCACTGTTGCTGGTAAACATGATGAGAAAAAAACCACACACCAAAAGATAGAGGTGGTAAATGAGCTGCAGGGTGTGGGTGCGGCGCAGCGGGGTGCAGGAGGTTGCTAGATGTGGGTCGAGAAATGAGTCCATGGCTTTGGTGTTCGCCCGTCAAAAGCCACCACGACTGACGCACGGCCAGCGGAGGCAGGAGGACTGGCAAAACAGAACAGAACAAGGAGCAGCAGAACAAGGCTCTCTGCAGACAATTGGAACAGGAAGCGAGGAAGGAACGGGTCTTTCACCCCGGAGGAAGACTGGCAAACTCATTGGGATTGTGACAAGACAGCCACACAGTAGCTCCAGAGACCACCCATTGTAAGAGCATCAAACGCACACACACTTAAAGAGGGAGAGAGAGAAAGGCAGAGAGAGAAGGAGAGAGAGAGAGAGTGTGTGTGTGTGTGTGTGTGTGTGTGTGAGAGAGAGAGAGAGAGAGAGAGAGAGAGAGAGAGAGAGAGAGAGAAACCCCTTTAGGTCAGAGTTAGGTTAGTGGCTACTTCTTTAAAGACTTCAACCAAATCCAGGAGCTTCTCAATTTCGTGCTTTCCTTTGTTTCATTCACTTCCTGTGGTTAACGGGGAGGAAGGGGAATTGACTATTTCCAACCTTCCTTTTTTGAAATAGTGAAGTTTTTCTTTGCTTTATTCTTTATTCTTTACAGGCAGAGACACACGGACGCAACGAGAAGGTAGGACTCAGTGATTGGCTTCTTTTAAACACATCACTTAGTCTAAACTGTACACTGACATAGTTTTTAGTAATAGTTGTAACTACCAGTAACTTGATGAACTTCACCGTGCACACTGGAACAGACCAAGGCTTGAGAGTATAGCATATGCTAGTTTCCATAGCACCTGCTTCTGGCCTCAGTGTTATTCTAAGCTGTTCGAGTTTCAATGTAAAGAGAGCGGGCACATATACTCTCAGACTGGAGGTGAATTCAAAGCAGCACTGAGTTGTTGGATGTCGTCATTGCTGTATATTAAGTCTGTTCTCTGACTGTTGAACTGAACTGGTGGTCGTACCAGTATGAATTGACTGTGAGAAAGGTCGGTTCAACTGAATGACCCTGTGACTAAACGCTGTAAAACTTGAATGGTTACAACATGTCAAGTGTTTGTGTAAGAAGAGGGTTTTTATATTGGTGTTTGTTGGTTCCTGAAAGTGGCATAAAGTAGTATTTAAAGATACCCCATGAAGGTTGCTTTCGGTTATGAAAGAGTCTCATATTAATGTGGGTGAATCTACATTACCCACACTTGTTTGTGTGTCCATTTTCGATAAATATATTGTTTTCTCTTTGTAGTTATTTTGATATTATTATT
>OMNW01014375.1:0-19977 GCA_900303245.1 Selene dorsalis
ACCGGGACCGGAACCGGGATCGGGACCAGAACCGGGATCGGGACCGGGACCAGAACCAGGACCGGGATCGGGATCGGGACCGGGACCAGAACCGGGACGGGATCAGGATCGGGACCGGGACCGGGTCCAGAACCCGAACCGGGGCCGGAACCCGAATCGGAACCGGGACCAGATCCGGGATCCAGACAGGGACCAGAACAGGGACCAGTAACTGATTTGTTCCGAAACTTCCGACGACATCTGCTGTGTTTGACTTTACATGGCTTTGAACTCTGACTAATTTCCTTTCAAAGACTTGAAAAGTGACATAAGTCAAATAGTCTAGCTACACACTAATCCAAAATGGCGCCCATGAAAAAGTCCTCACTTCACTAGTCATGTGTTTTAATGGTGATTGTTTCACTTTGTTTCTTAAAGAATCTGAGGTGGGACATTGAATCATCGGGTCATCTAGTGGGGAAAGTTACAAGTACTTTTCTCTAAGTGTAGCAGAAAGGATGGTCCTCACTTCATCTGCACACTTGCCTGGAGCTCACTATGATTCCCATACAGGAATGTGTATGTGTGTGTGTGTGTGTGTGTGTGGGTGGGTGTGTGTGTGTCCATCTTTAGAGGGGGCCTGTACGCAACACCAGTTGGTCCTTTGTTTACAACTCTTCTTGTTCGCTGAGGCTGGTACTTCGTTGGACTGCTGGGTGATGGCACAGATTTGTTTAGTTAATGAGTCCCCGCTGACACATTTAAGACATGACAGGCACTGTCATGCTTTCCTTCACTCAAGGAACCAACAACCCAGTGCCAGAAACAGACGTCTGCTTGAAAGTTGGCAGAAGCTCCGCATTGCAAAGCAGATGCCCAGACATAACAAATGGATCCCATCAAACACGGGAGTAACAAAGGCTGAAATGGTTTCAGGAATAAAATCAGGGTTTGACAGCAACTCAAGCGATTCCAGTATTAAATGGATAGAAGTCTCATCGTTTGTGACCAGAAAACCATTCCAGAGTGAAAACTGACTCCTCATTTATATGCTAAATAATACAAAACAGAAGAAGAGGGTCCCACAAGAAATATGGGTACAATACACTAATTAATCCCTCGCTGAAACAAACTCTAATCAAGTTCTTTTTTTTTTTTTTTGGACACATTTAATAAAATTCTTGCTCAATTCCACAACCGTGTCCCTTGGAAAAAGCACAACTGGACATGTCATGTCCATGTGTGACCTATTTAATTTACAAACTATTAATGTTTGCATCTGCTTGTTGACTTTGCCATTTATTGTGAACATTTCTTTCAACAGCACCTCTTACACAAACTCTCATGTCAAACAGTTTTTATAAGGCAGACTATCAATCCTCTTCATAGAGTGTATAAGCCAGTGTATTCACTCACTTATATTTTCCAAATCAGACTGCATCACTTAATTGCCTATTGCAGTTTTGGCTAAATGATAATACTAATGCAATAACTGTGATACTGCATGAGTCATACGTTTTATAAATAAGGTTAAATCACAGGTTTGTATAACAGTTTGATTGTACATCTGAACACACTTGGCAGTGACATTAACCATCTTGCACGCTTGTGTTACATCATCCTACTCAGATCATGAGAAACAGGGAAAAGATGGCAATGGTGAAAATGATTTGTAATGATTTGTGTTTGTGTACCACACATGCTGATTCCAGCGTCACAGTTGACAGGCTGTGCAGTTGTGGCGGCAGGACTCAACATCTTGACCAAACAGCTGCCCTGAAGTCAGACTTGGAAAACAGCTTCCCTTCCTGTTATTTATGACAGAGCTGGGAGCCAGTTCACCTTGTTTAACAGCGTATAGCCACATGTTCTCTTTGGATCCATCTCCACTTTGTAAGATGGGAGAATCATTCCAAGCCCGTCCTCATTCACAAAGGGCCACATAAACATACATCACACGTGTCAAAGACAGGATGCAGTTTGGCAGCATCTGCTCGAATTTCTCTCACAAAAAGGAGGCGGAAGTAAATAAATGTCACCGGATTAAGAAGAAAAGAAATCTGGTGGAAAAGTTTAAATCATTCTTGACAACAGCACTGAGGAAACAAGGAAGGCAGCGAGGGGAGTCAAGGAAGGGAAATAGAAAATGAGGCTCTGTTTGACAGCTTTAGTTTCAGAGGTACCTTTGGTGCAGAGCTGCTGTTTGATTGCTCAGAACGACACAATTTAAACTCTTCATCTGGTGTGTACAGCTCAGGTGATTCCTTGCGTATACATTTGTCAGAGATCTTCTTGTCTTGACAAGTAAAAACCGCTCTGATGTCTACAGTGGAGTGCACCTTTAGCCAGATGTGAATGTGTTCATTCATTTGGCTGCCATTAGCCTATAATTAGCAATCACCGACTGCTCTTAACAATGAATCACTGCCTCCCTCCTGTCGAACTGGAGGATTAACACAAAAAACATTGTTGCAGGGAGGTGTGTCAGGAGGCCCACCTGCTTTAATGAATCAACATCAAGTGGGTGATTGTTTCCACAGGTTTCAGCCCTTAATCTGTTTGCTTTGTGTGCCCACAGGTACAACACTTTCCCACTGCTGAATTAACAATAAAGGTTAGGGTTACCATGTTAATCAGCAGTGACTAACTGCTGCTCTGTTAAAATCCTGATATACATCATCATCTGACCAAATCATCATGCTGTAGGCTACAGGTCTATTTACTAGTACAAGAAAAAGTCACAGAAAAAGCCACAAGCTCCACCACGCCAGCTGCCGTGCAGTGAGCTTGGAAAGGTGGTTTGTCTAAGGAGGGAAAGACTGACGACTGGCTCATGAAGTCATACTGGCAACTGTGTTCTTCAAGGAGAAGCATTTTGACCCAAAAAAACTGCTAAGTTTGCTGTCATGTGTCTCTAAAAAAAAAGGAGAAGAGGAAGAAAGTTGGCACTATATCCCCTTAACTTTAACCTTAACATTGCGCAATCATGTTGGAAGAGCAACCACTGGGAAACTCAAATCTTGACCAGTTTACCAATGTTGTAACTTGATCACTCACTCAGTCACTCAGTCAGTGGCATCTGCATTTATAGGGTCAGCCTAGCTGCGGTGATCTAGCCAAAAAAACACAGTGACACATCTCCATGGGCGAGCAATTTGTATTTTTGGGTCGTTTTTTTAAAATTCATGCTGCAAATGCAGATACCACTTTCTATCAAATTCCACCATTTCACGCACAGCAACAATGGAACTGGATAGCAAAAACAAGCTTTTAAAAAGATCAATGAGCACCAAAAATTTTACTGTGAGGCACCCAGAATCAAAGAGCAAGGTTTCTTTCAAGGCTGAGCACATACCATTTATTTCCTAACAAGCATACAGAGACACATCCAGCATCCAAGAGGCAGACGTTTCTGTACCAACAGAGCAGAATGTTTAGTTGCCACTGCTCTGTACACCTTCGCCTGATTTCAACACATCTGTTTACTCAGAGCAGTCAAAACATATTTTGGGAAACTGAGAAAATCGCTAGAGCCAGGTGTCGACTGAACCTATGAAGTATGAAACAGTACAAGTATCAACTGTCAATGAGAACAACAGTGCACCTATTTTTACATTTAAGTTACACCTGTGCTGCTACTTACAGCGGAGCTTTACAGAGGGGAAGCAGAGTCAGGGGAGAGGAAAATGGAAGTTCAGTTTCCGGAAAACAGTGCTTCCTTCAGCTCCCTTGAGACTCTCAGACAAAGCTGTGGTTGTTCAGCAGTAAAGGCTCAAAACCAAGTCTAGGGACACACTGGAGGATTATACGAGAGACATACAGTACACCAGTTTGGTCTATCTCTTAAACTGATGGAGAAAACCCAATGGGTGGCTTCTTAAAGTAATCTGTTCAGCAAAGATGAGATATGACATACACATCTTCACCAAAGCAACATCTATACCTAAATATTGTATTCTATTTTTATTTTTCATCAAAGCAGCCAGTGGCCGACCTTTGAGCTTCACTCAACAATACAAACAACTCTTTTCCCTACAAATAAAAGGAGAGGATCTTTATGAAAGGCCGTTTCAGAAATAACTCAGTCTTGTGCTCACATGTCACAATCTACTCTCTCACAAACACTACGATAGTCACGCACACATATTACTATAGTCAAGCTTTTGAAATTAATTTATGATGGAACAAAAACATGAATGTAGGGCCTTACAGTGTAACAAAGCTCTTTTGATCGACACCTCCTTAAAACTGCTGGTTAATTGATTGAAAGAACAAAATTGTCTGTGCGTATCCATTAAGCTCAAGAGAATAATCGATCCAAAATCATGCTGTTATATCCACCAATGTCAGTTTCCCTTGCAATGTGCTGAAGGCACCTCATTGCATTTGTGAAAAAAATCCCAATGCTCTCCTCATTACCATTTACTGCACACAACAAAAAGTTGCTTTGAAAAAGAAGGAAATTTATATTTGCAGCTGCAGCTACTTACAAAATTATAAAGTTGCCTTCTTGATCTCAGTTCTTCCACACAGCTTCCATTTAGCTCGCAGTAAGCTCCCAGAGCTGTGCACCAATCAGGCTTTATACTATTTCCTGTTCAAACAAACCAACTTCCTGTTTTATTAATTGTGTGAGTATAATAGTGTATGTGAGAGAGTATGATAGTATGTGTGCATGACTATAGTAGTATGTGTTCGTGACTATAGTAGTGTTTGTGAGAGAGTATGATAGTATGTGTGTGTGACAGTATGTGTGAATGACTACAGTAGTGTTGTGAGAGAGTCTGATGTCACATGTGAGCACAAGACTGAATTATTTCTCAAACAGCTTCTCATTGATTTTTGTCTTCATCATTACTTCTGTTGTGTTGTTGAACCTGTTTTCTCCAGCCCTGACCACTGTGACGACATGTCCAGGCAATTCAGTTGTTGGCAGGTCACACCAAACATGGTGTTTGTGTTGTGCATGTGCAAAAGTAACACAGTGGTCAGACAGCAACAATGTCATCATGGATAAAGCTGCCACTGAAGAATAACCATGACCATAACTAAGCACAGCAAGCCCTTGTGAACAAATATGACATTTTACAATATACTTAATGAAGTGACATTCTTTCTCCTCCAATATATGTTGTTGCAGTTGCTCGCATGTTCAATGTCAGTTTGATTGAACTACTTTTTCTAAGGTGCTTTATTAACCTTACTAGTTTTCTACTAAAGATAGCTTTGCTGTTCAACTTCTTACAGCTATATTTTCAAAGTACCTGTTACTTGTGCTATTTCAGCTTCGTGCCCCAGCAGATACATCTTGTAGGTTGAATTAGAATTACAGTGGCAGACACTTTGAGGCTAACTAAGACCAATAGACATGCATACTCTTGGAAACTTGCTAGTCCAGCAATGTGAAAGCACCAAACTCTCTATAAAACAACCCTCTCTTCAAGTGATAAACTGAGGAGCCTGCATTTGCTCTCCACAAAAAGAACTGCTGTTGTGAATAAGGTCTTTCCAGCAAAAACTTAAATTAACACTATTCTACAGTCGACACAACAAGCACAACCATAGTCAGCTTTTGCACACTGTATTCCCATTAATAAGTATGAATATCAATATTAACAGAAACATACTGTTAAGTGTTATGTGCTTTTAGCCTATATCAAAACAGGCTTTATTAGAATATCTCCGTTGTATCACATAAGAGAGGAAATCCTAACTGCCCACTGCAAGCGTCCTCATCTCTGTGCAGTCCCTCCTTAAATGTTGCAATTAAGACTGTTCTTATGAGTCAGCTACACCTTTTAGTCCTGCTTTTGTTTAGTTTTACAGTGGTGGGTATTATAATGTAGATATATATTTTGGGTTGGTAGCTTTAAGACTCCTTGAACCTTAATCGCAGATTGCAGCTGGAATGCATATTAAACTGCAGCTCCATCTCTTTATTATTAACTGTGCACAATTTATCTCGCTGAATAAAATAAATTCCTGTCTGCATGTGGTCAGAGAATAATGAGACCTGAATTTGGGCAATGAAAAGGTCTGAAAATCTCCAAGTGACATTTTTTGTATTAAGTATTCTCTCATTATGTTTCTTATCATTCTTTTACAGTTTAAAGCACACAGAGGATATCAAACTGAGATCCCGGATGCATGTTAATGTCTTAACTGTGATCTTAGTCCTCACAGTAATAGAGATGACCCATTAATGACGGCCGAGGCGTTTCACTATTTGCTCAGCGCTGCTGCAGTCAGAATAGGGGATGAGGTTGTGATTTGCTTTCAACATGCTTGTGTTTCTCCTCTTATCCTGCTGCAGTCACCCTTCCTTCTCCATACAAGCCCAGCAGTGGCTTCAAGCAAATCATAAATAATTCATTGTTTGAAATGGACACAATGAATACCAATTCTCTCATATTGCTCAGCACTACCATCAAGGCTGATTGCTCAACCTGAGGTCATTAATGTTATTGGTGGCAGCATGTCTGCAATATTAAGCATTCACTTTGGACTGTTGACACCGAGGTTAACCAGAAAACTATGGCTTTCAAACAAATAAGCAAACGGTGCACTGAAAAAGTTGCATAGTCTGTCTTTATCTATCTATTATCTGTTCTGTGTGCCTCACAAGCCAAACAAATTAGCGTAGTAAGAAATTATTTGCCGACGGGTTTCCTTTGTTCTGCCTCAATGTGTAGACTCTCTGCCAAAAGTGAATGTGGAATCAGTGACTAGATTGGTATCAAGCACAAACATGGGCTTGGCGTTGCAGAAGGACAGCCACACACCCTGGGCCATGAGATGAACTCGTTTACTTTTGCTCCACGCTTTGGGTTCAAACATTAATAATACCATAAGGGACCTCCAGGGCAACAGGCCATGCATGGACACAGTTTACATTGGCTGTTGGGTTTGCAAATGGGTAAGAGACTCTGTAGACCAACCCAAGCTGGAGCAGTCATCAGCGCCTGTTCTTAACACCAGAGAGTCGACCATAGCAGCTCGTCCATGTTGGCAAGGATTAGCTCCATTTTTGGAGTGTAGAAATATCTGGCTGTTATCTATAGCTGATGTTCTACCATATTTTCACCAGTTAACGCTTGGCAAGTAGTTGACCAGCTGTAAATTGTACTTTAATTTTTAATTGCAGTAAAATAACATGTTTTAGACATGGGGCTGGCATCGCTCTTAATAACTGTAACGCCTCAAATGTTAAACTATTTCTTTAAAATTTTCTGTCATCGTTTTTCTCTTTGTTTATATGACCTTTTTTTAATTTTTTATCTCATCCTCCACACACAACACAGTGCAGGCCTGTGCCCTCTTCTAGAAAAAGCTTGGATATTGCTGTGCATGACCTTTAGTCTTCTAATACAGTCTTAATATGCCTTTTACCATTCCCCACATCATCATAGTGACACAGCAGGTTAATGCAATTGATCTGTAATTTTCTTTATTAGTTAGATTCTAGTTCTTCTGGTTTGGAGAAAAGCTTGAAAAAACAAAGCTCATTCACAACAGCTGGATCAACTTTCAGTGCATATGCAGTCTATTTTTCTGCACACATAAAGTTTGAGTATAAATGTGTAACATTTGCAGCTGGACTTATATTTCCTTCATCTCTTTCCACACTGCTGACTATCAAAACGATGTATCATCTTCTTTCAGTCAGCATTTACATGACCTTGCTTGATATTTGACACTCAGTCCACAGAACATCACAACTACTAAAACCTGTTTACAATTTGTGGCATCATCCATGTGCCACAAACCAAAGAATGACATTTTACTGAACTGCATCTACATATGAGTGCCTTCATCCAGAAACATAAACCACAGAAATTAAGACCACAGTTTTGACTCTTACAAAGCACAAGCAACAATTTCTTTCAGAACCCTTTCAATATTTCATTGAAACTGGGCCAAAAAAGAAAAGATTCATGACTTGGAACATGCACAGTGACATATACACACAAGACTTTGAAGTTACCCTCATAATCAATTTGAAAAAGAAAAAAAAAAACAATAAACAGCAAGTATATGGCCAGTTTACAAGGCGAAGCATGAGTAATAACTGAATCCTGCCAAATGAAAGAGAAAAAACTGTATGTCAACTGCAACACATCTGAATCCCATTTTGATGCAGAATGTGTCTGTGGTTTCTTTTCACTTTGTGCAATGAATGGTAATAATAGCACTGAAAGAAGCCTCAAAGTTGAATCATATTGTAAAATCTACCTCTTTATGTTAATTTGCATTCGATTCTTGACATTATAAAGTAACACCTGTCTTACAGACTTTCCCAATTGTTTCTAAAAAGTGAACTCAGAGTAATTTGTCATGTTATAAGTAATTAAAATACTGATTTAGAAAGACTTTATGGTCCCAAAGATTTTTGTCTGTTTTTCCCTGTGCTGCATGTCTGCTGTCTTTATATCCTGAGAAGACAATAACCTATATTTGCAACATGTTGACGTGATAGGCGACTCAGACGTTACTCAATACCGGCAGGACACAACAACTCCTCTCCTGAGTGTAACATGAATTTCTCACTATGTCAGCAAGAAAAGCTTGTGCACACGCACACGCATGCATGCACACACACACAGGCATGCACACACACTCACGCACGCACGCACGCACACACACACACAGACACACACATACACACATGGCAAATACACCCTCAGGCAATAACAGTCAGCAAATAGCAGCACTGATGGCCAAGTCCCAACACCGCTGTGGTCCTGAAGAAGCAGGGTTCATGCAGTAGGTCAAAAGGTCATCTGACTTTAAGGGTTTTCTAAAACAAAGTTTACTTTTTAAGTACTCAACAGAAATCACAGTCTTACCTACAGACTTAAAGCCCTGATGTGAGACTGTTCACAAGGCAGAAAATCGCCCTCTTCCTTGACGTTTTCACCTGCAACAGCCTGGGGTCTGTCTATCGTTGTGGTAACCCCTCAAATTGCCGTGGCAACCTCTGATCCTCAGGCCAGAGCCACAGCTGAGACCAATTCATGAATTAGGGACTGCTCTGATATCTCTGCAGTTCACCAACTTGTGACCCCTTTCTCCAATACATTTATATAAAGTCTCTGTGAAACACAACCAGACAAGCAAACACACGCAACTTTATGTGATAACATTTAGAATGTTTGTAATAGTTATCACTTTCTCTATTGTCAAAGTCCAACACACACTTTCTGGGAGACAGGATCATCCCTCAGCCTCTCAAACCCACTTGCTTTGAGTGTATATTATTCAATACCAGCTTATTTCAAACACTGTACATTAGGCTTAAATTTGGAGAAATGTGCATCAGGGATGCCCGACACATTGTGAGTATTCCAACTCGACAGAGTGGTGCAGCTGTAAAACACACGTGAGTACTAGAGTAACAGATGTGAGCATTTACCAGGCAGGTGTGAACTACTGAAGTATAAACAAAACCACCAGCCCATCCAACCAATTTAAAAATGGAGTTGTACACCAATTGTTTATATCTGGTTTCAGTTGTTAAAAAAAACACTCCAGACACATGCGACAGCAAAGGTAACTAATTTGGGCAAATTAAATGATGCAACTACAAAGCCGGCAGTGGGAAAACCACCTTGGAATAGGATGTGAACTCATGCATGCTGGAATAATGGGAGGTTTTTCTGCCTCAGTATGCGTTTGCAGCTCCACAGGAGCTATCCATGATACTTTATGCTGCTGCTGTTTCTATCCCCCAACTTTTATGTAAATGTGGTACTAATTTCAAACAAATTGCCATCACACTTTTTAGAGTCTAAACAATAAATACCTTCATTGTTTACTCATAAAAGGTATTGTTTCAGCCTAATCTACTTAAAGTGTCACTAAATGAACAACTTGTAAGAATGAACATGTGCAAAATGTTTGACAATTGGGAATGGAAAATTAAATGACAGGTCTAAATACAATAGTTTGTTATTTGAAGTTTCTCACATTCTCTCATGTTGCTGCAGTTTGCACTGCTGTCACCTCCTCTGATATGATAATGGCACAAACTGAATTACAGAGCTGCTGTTTGGTCATGCAAATTTTAAAGACTTGGCTGAACTCTGTCTCCGCAGTGCAATCTCAGAAATCAAAATCGGAGAGAGAGGCTGTGACATCGACTGGCCTGAACTCATGATGAGGACAGATCCATTGTTTTCTCAACCTCTGGTTATGTAGTCGAGCAGGCTGCTCATCTCACTCTGGCCCAGCTGACTGATGGCTTTCCAAACTCTGCATCGGCCAAAGCTATTAAGTGGTCTGCTGGAGCGAAATGGCTTTACCATTGCTGAGGTGATGCAATTGGCTCAGCAATTCCTGTCTGCTATTGTCTCAGACCTCTGTGACTAAGTTAATTTCTAGCCAGACAAGCACAAACGCATATATGCTGACACACACAACAAATAACAAGCAAGGAATACAGCAAATCCCATTCCTAACAGCATCTTTTGTGTCCCCTCATTATCAGCAGAGATTTCAGACAGATGCAGTGACCAAAACCAAATGAATTCTACAGATGAGCTTTTGTCTCTTGTACTGTCACACCTTCTTTTATTATAAATCTGCTATAGGCCTCATCCATCTGTGTTTACAATGTCCAGGCTTGTGATGTTTCATTTTATTTATTTATTTATTTTTAAATATTGTATTCATCTCCCCCTTTCAGATGATATCAGTAAATCAAATTGGATGATTCAGTGGTATTCTTCCACTGACTCAATATCAAAGAGGCGTGGAAAATTTAATGCTCCTCTGATCCCTCTTCAATACTTGCTCTACCTGCCTCTACATTATTCATGGTCATATTTAAGTCTTAGGAGATAAAGCCTGCCTTTACATTCACAGTGACAGGCGGGAATGGCCCAGAGGAATTCGGGCCCTCTGTGATTTAAGTGCCTGACATGGTTGGCCAAACACAGAACTGGATTTCCCACTACAGAACACACTGAATGCAGTTATTTCCCATAAGACCTTGTATACACACAGGGGATGCTGAAGAAACAGCGATGAGACAAAAGAAGCAGCAGGAAAAAAAAAAAAGACAAAAAAAACTCTTTAATGCAATATGTTCAACAAGAGTTTTCACAATGAGAGAAATACTGTGTTCACTTTTCTTATACATGCATGCCATATTCAAAAGGATGATCACGAGGGGCCATGTAGGATATAATATATTCTGGGCCCCTCACATCCATAAATTCTCCTTTCACATACATACATGTAGTTTGCTCCAAAGCTTACACACATAAATATAGTGCGTTTATCTCTGACATACATGCACTGCCACTCTTACATAGCCTACTGTTCGCTGTGGTTGTACATTTTCTTTTGGTTATTTTAGATCTATTTTCTAAGCCTCGCATGGAGTCCACCTGTGTTAAATTCATTTGATTAAACCTGATTTGGAAAGGCACATATGTTTATATAAAAAGTCTCACAGTTGATAATACGGTGGAAGGAAGTGTCTGCAAAGCTCAGAAACAGGGTTGTGTCAAATCACTACTCTGAAGAAGGCTACAGAAATGTTCTACTGTATTCAAGGTTTCCGAGAGCATAGAAGAACCAGGACTCCTCCTGGAGCTGGCTGCCCTGCCAAAGTGAGCAATCAGGAAGGAGGGCCTTAGAGAGGAGACTCCAACTCCAAAGTTCATGTGTGGAGATTGGAGAAACTTCCAGAGGGGCAGCCATAATTGCAGCACTCCACTGATGTGGGTTTTCAGGCAGAGTGGCCAGAAGGGAGCCTCTCCTCAGTAAAACACACATGAAAGCCACAGAGACTGTGACTATGACTTGGCCTCAGTTCTTAGCATCATGTCTGGAGAAAACCAGTGCGCCGCTCATTACCTGCCAAATACCATCCCAATGGTGATGCACACCCAGGACCTCTGACTGGGCTAAACATTCAACTTCCAACAGGATAATGAGCCTTAGACAACGCAGCATACAGCTGAGACAACACAGCATGCAGCATGGAGCCCTTTCACGTAATGTTGTAGTGATTTGTCCAGAAAAAATCATAAATCCAGCTTTAAAAATGAACATATTTGTGCATGTACTCAGTTATAAGTCAGACCAGATTCCTCCCAGTTAAGTTGAGTGTTCTACTGTATCTCTCTGGTATATCATTAGCTAAGCAGATGAAGCTATTAGGAATGAAAACTTAATCAGTCCCCTGTTGCATTAAAAATCCATGAGAAAACCCCAAAGTTTTCTTAGAGAGAACTTAAACTCTAACTGAGAGAGAAGCACGGTCGTTCATCCTCAGGTTAATAAGTTCTTTAACATTTATCCACTGAGGACACAAAAACAAAGAAGGAAAAGATGAATTTTGCAGAATATTATCCATGTTGTGATTTTCTACCTCTGTGTGATTAAATGGTAATGAGACTCTCCTCTGTGTGTAGAATGAACTGTACACAGCTCAGGCCTTTGGGGAAAGCACAGAGGGTGAGAAGCGGGCAGGGCTGTCAGAGTTGTTGGTCACGTACCGTGTCTGGTCTGTCCCATCCATTGTGGAGAGAGGGGTCTCGCTGCTGTGCTGCTCTGTCTGGGGGCCTTATCTGGCTGTGGAGCGCCGGGCTCTGAGCTGCAGTCTCTATTGGCATGGTGATAGAGGGCAGGCCTGCCGTCCCAGATAAACCCCTTCCTCTGTTCTCCCCGCAGCCCATCAGGCTTCCTGCTTGCTGCAGGCGTTGTAGGAAACGCTCCCACAGCCATTAGAAATCAACACGTCTGCAGGTGACAGGTTGGCCTCCATGACTGGAGAAGATAAAGAGTGCAGAGGGAGGAGAAATGGGAGGGAGCAGGTAAACAGGTACACAGATCGGGGATTGGCAGAACAGGACAAGAGCATTGGGGACTTGATGGAGGCACAATAAAGAAATCTGCATTTTAGCAATTCAATTATGTTCAGTATTAAGTTTAAAACTCACACTATAAGTTACTTTGCCTATCCCAAAACTTTCTTTCTCTATTGAATACGTACAACAAAATCCCATGCCACCTTTTCTCTCTGAATAGAGAGGCAAGAGAGCAATCCATGCAGTGGATAACATTATATATCATACGTTTTACGTCGTGTATATTTGTGTAGTTTTATCTGTCATAAACAAGAGATTACGGATTATAAGGCGTGTCTGTGTCATGGTGCCACTGAGACGAGAGCTGGGACACTGGGCGGAGGCGCTGATCTTGCAAGGTTGGTTTTTCGGCCAAGAGGCGCTAGGTGGAAGGCAGAGAGCCTCCATTCTCCCTGTAACATGTGATTTAACCATCACAATTACTCTGAAGCTGTTCAATTAAAGTAAAAAATCTTTAAAATAGCAGTGTATCCAATGATTTTTATTATTATTTTGGCATGTTACAGGAATAACATTTTTAAGGGAATTAACTGCAGTGACTATCATTAGGAGTCAACTTTTCATGAAAAGAGTTGCTTCATTACAGTTTGCCTGGGAATTGGCCATCTGCGGACAATCTGAGGTCACAGTAAATGTGGGGAAAACATCCACTTCAGAGCCACAGCTCTGTGCCAGGCATTGAGGAGGACACTGAACTGGCAGATTAGACCACCTGCCCCTGCCAGGCTGTCAGCCTATTTATACTCATGACAATAATTTGCAGCAGGCCTGCTCAGTACCATTGACAGAGAGATCCAGAGGAAGGGGACTGTGTATAGTTATTCGGGTGAAGAAAAGGTGATCTAATATAGATTCAGATGACCTTCTGCCGTCTTTTCCTCTGAGAGTAAACCAGGGACAGTGTCACCTCCTCTATCACAGCCATAGACAGCATGACAGTGGGTGTTAATGTGATCTTCAATAGTTAGTGAATCAATTCACGTTTGTTTATCTCATATTCATACAGTATGTGTCTCATAGATGTTGTTGTTGTGGCACAATTGTCCACATTACACACTGTACCATGTAACTATGACACATCCATGATAACACCATCTGTTGACTCTCACCCTTGTCGTTTCGTCGACCTTTTCTGTTTGTCCTCGGTGTAATTAAGATAAAATGATCAAAGTCAAAAACAAGTGTCTCCCTAATGGATATATTATCAAATCAGATCCTCGACCCACTCAATAAATCAATGACGTCATGCATCACCGACTTCCAAAGTGACCTGAAAGTTTTAGCTACATGCACTACACCTAATAAACATCATTTTCTAGTATGCAACTTTTTTGCAATATGGTTTGGTTAAGTTTGAACACAAAAACCTCTATGTTAAGGTTTGAGAAGCATTATGGTCATGGTTTAGACACAAATGCTCGTTAAGGACTGAAAACAGTCATTTCTGTGTGTTGATTATTAGTTTGTGAACACATGCAGTTTTGCACTTCTTCAACCTGAGTAGCTCTATTTAACCACATAAATCAAAAGAGTCGTGTGGGTACGCAGAGCCATTAGTCCATAATAATTAATCAGTTCTAACCCTAACCCTTATAACTCTTAAATCAATGTAAAAAAGTTCTTATTTTTCGCCCATCTATCCGACAGCCCAAGTCTCATCCATATACAGCACCTTGCATTGATATGACATTAGCAGCATAGCAGTGGTTGAGTCCTTACTGTATTTGAACGACTAACTGCTTGTGTTTAGTGCTTCCTTCTATTTGAAATCCCACCTACAAGCACTGACACTGTTAGCTGATATGTCAAAGTGAGAGACTGAAAAGGGGGAGTATGTGCTGGAGCCTCCATTAGTCAGCCGTTCTAATAAATAGACATCCTGTCCTTTGACTCGCCTTTGAAAAGTGTTAAGGTTGGAGGTAGAGAAGAGGCAGGCAAAGCTAAAGACATTGTAATTAGTTATTGAATGGGGGTAGGTGCTTGCTGCAGTGGACAATGTCAGGCAGTGTAACATGAGCGATTCATTGGGTGGGTGACATTAGTCTATTTGCTTTCTGTCACCTCTCAAGACAGCCATGGCCGTTTTAGATAGTGTCAGGCTGTCTGGCTTTGGCTGTCCATCAACAACATTCTCAAGTCCAACTGGGGAAAACAGAGTTTAACCCGGAGATCAATGAAATCTTATACCTTTGAGATAGTAAGTCAATAGCTCTCTGCTGGTATGAGGGGACCTTTCTATTTTCCAGACTTCACAAATAATACTCACCAATCCCCTGATGTCTGTAATTTCTGACGTATGACAAGAAAAACAACTTCAAGGTTTCAGAAAGTGAAATCTAATAAACATGATTGAGTAAAGGAGCTCCATATGTTTGGTTAAATTGATCTAAATAGAAGCAATATTGCACAGAGTGAAGTAACAGTGTGGTTATGGGAACACTTTGGCAGTCACGTCTGTTATGCAGATAAGGGGAAAAGGAGCTCAGTGTGGCTGAGCACTGAGAACAGGTGGGAGGCTTGTGTTCATATGTGCACACGCCTATGTGCACAGGTGTAATATAAAAATATGCATTTGGCTTGTGTGTTTGTGCATGTAGATGCGTTGGTCTGTGGGCCCCCAGAGGTGCACAAGTGCGAAGGAGAGAAATATGTGGTGTTGGCAGAGCGGGTGTGACTGATGTCTGATACTTGGACAGTTGTAAAGATTCAGTTTCCCCTCTGCCTCTGTGCCCAACAGCCATCACAGGGAACAACAGCAGAGGCTCCAGGAGCAGTGAAAAGTGAGATTTGGAGAGATTACAGCAATGGGCCCACTGGCAGCTTCTATTTATAGCTCAGGTGTCATTATGGGCCAAACTAAACCTGAATTTACATTGTGCTGTTTCCATGATTTGGATAGAAAATTCAAACTCTACAAATCTAGACACCCGTCTCCCTAAACTATAAATCAGAAAATAATGTCAGGAGGAATTATATGTCATTGTGGGAAATGTGCTTACTCAGTTAGATGAGAAGATTGATACCACTTTCACATCTGTCAGTTAAATATGAAGCTACAGGCCACAGCTGGTTTGCTTAGCTTGGCATAAAACCTGTAAAGTGGTGAAACTGCAGGCACTCTGTCCACAAGCTGCAAAATCAAGCTACCAGCACCTGGAAAATTCATTATTAACATGCATCATCTCATTTGTCTAATTTGTGCAGAATCCTATTTTGATTTTTCACCATCTTTTCTTTCTGCAGTAAATATGTTGTCTTGCTGCTGCTGTTGGACTGGTTCAAATTCACACAGTAAGGCAAAGATGTTCAGTCTATTACAGTGGTTTTTCCTTAATGTATGGTTATGAAACTCTTTTTGTGTTGATATAAGCTAAAAAAGAAAAATTATGATTTTGCTGACAGTTTCGTCATGGGCTTAGAGAGAAGGATGTGGAGACGGGCACAGAATCACAATGAAGTGACAATTTTCTCCCTTCAGATAGTCACTCTTGCTTTTGTCTGAAAAAGTGCTTTGACAAAATAAAACTTCAGATTCCTCTAGATTTTTGTAACCGTGTGACCTGGCGCTTTGATTAGACTGGTCAAGCCCATGAAAGACATGTTGGTTTGGAGTTGCCACAAGAGAAGGTCCTTTTCAGACTTCAGGTCAATAAAGTGGAACCCCTAATTGAAACAGACCAAAGGATCTGAGAGAGGGGAGAGGTGCCATGTTATTAACTGATGTATAGATAGACTTGTTGGCTTTTAAATTGAGCAGGAAAGGAGCAGGCTTGATGCTAGATAATCCATTGTTCCCCCTGATGCAACAGTGAGTGCTTGGCTTCATCCTCTGCTACAATATAGCTGGTAGGTCTGGTATCACCCTGCTGAACCAGACAGCAGGTGGAAATATGAGTGGAAAAAATGCTCCCAGAGATGGCTCAAAGTATTCAACACTAATAATTTGACAGCTTTAATAAATTAAACCTTGACAGTGACTCATGCAGGGACCTGAAGAATAAATGCCCAGTGGTAACTTGACAGTAAATAATATCTACTATCCTACAGACAGGAGTGTGCGTCTCGCTTCCAATGTCAAATGAGAGGAATACCTTACTGCTCTGTGTGAGTATTCACGTGTGGGGGTGTATGTGTGTGCGTGCGCGCACACGCATGCACGCACATGTGGTCACTGTCAGAGAGACTGCGACAATGTGTGATGATACATGAGAAAAGGAAAGGAAAGCCAAGCTCAGCTTGGCACAGACAGGCCTCCGGTTCATTCATTTGACACAAGACCTTTTCACCTTGAAGTCCTCCTCTCAACAAAAGGAAACACGCCCACGGCCACAGCAGGACGACACACAGACAGGGATCCATGTGCTTAATTTTGTAGAACTTTAATTTCCCTCCTTGTAAAGCAATAAGTGGAGGACACTACACTGTTGTCAATATGATATTGAAATGTATCCAGGCTAAAATAAGAATGTGGAATTAATCAGTAACAAGCCAATATGTGGGTCCCTGATTCTATTTTCTGTACACAAGGCAACATAAATCATTGTGAACCTCATTAAATGCCCAGCAAGCTCAGGGTAATTTCCCTGGGAGGCCGCTTGGCTCAAAGCTCCCAAATCCACATGACTGTCTCTGGCCTCAGCAGGGCCTGGCAACGCAGAGAGGCAGATATAGACAGAAGCAGGCAGAGAGATAGAGGGGAGAGATGGATGACTGGGTCTTGAATGATGAGCTCTCCTCTATCTCTCTTCAGGGCCCTGATAGTGACCGAAGCATCAGTGGACCTGTAGTGATCGCACTCTGCACCAGAGTTATCTTATATAATATGCACTTGAAGCTCACTCCAACGCTGGCCATATATTTCATTCAGTAATGTGCTTTATCCCCATAAATTTAACGTACCTTGCTAAGAAACGTACATTGCTCACTTTAAACATGTGTTTTCTGTCGCTGTAAACATTGCACTGCACTATCAGCAAAACGTGAGAACAAGAAAATCCCCCCAATCATTCACACTTGGGAATATTCATACATTATTCAGCTGCATTAGCTCATTCAGAGACACTTAAAAGTTTGACTATTTAAATCACATGTTTATACAATTACACTAGCGCTAAAAAGAACTGTGAAAGCAGGAAGACATAGGGTCAACCCCCTCCAACAGACACATACATGGCTATTAAATCTTATGTAACACCACCCTGCACCACAGGCCTTACGAACAGTGCCCTAGATTAATTTACTTACACTTAATAGCTTCACTAACTGTACCCTATGTCATAGTAATGATGACATGTTAATCTACTAATCGAGTGGGTGGCTGCCTGCTTTGCAAGGAATAAACACGCTCATAATATGTGCGGTCTCACATGTGAAGCATCTTTAAATCCCTTCCACATGATTCACTTTGTTAAACAAAATGATATTAAACATATAAATCCTCAAAATAAAAAGATTTGACATAAGAAAAATAGACCTGAATGGTTATTAAAAAAATATTGTAAGACACCCATTTGACAAATACACCAGTTAAGTGTTTAATTCGTTTCCCTTAATGTTCATAAAACTCTTGTAAAGATGATGTCTAAATGTATGCTAACAGCACCTCATGTATAAACTGCACCTATATTAATGATGGGCCATACACCCATGAACTGATTGTTGCTGGTGTGTGTTGGGCCACACATAAGACGACAGCCACTCTATGTGACCATATATGAAAATAGGATTGATCACTGGTGTAAAGATCCTTAAATATCAATACTTCCAATCCCAAATGTTCCTGCTCCAGGATTGATTCAGGTATTAAAAGACTGCTATTTAAAATTAATAATGTGTATCAGATTATTAACTGGGACAAAATGTAACTACACTACCACCAGGATCCAATAATACCTGGTTGATAGGGAGTTTTTTTCCTCCTTCCTGTCAGAGCCATATGAACTATGTCAAGGTTTGTAGTTCACATAACTTTTATGAGATTTATAGAGCCTGTTAGAGGCTGTGTAAACGAACAGTGTTGACACAGATGATGGCTGACCGTAAGTGTGGTCTTGTGTGGAACTTTTTCATTTCTCATAACAGCAGCAACGTTTTATGTGATATGTGTGGGAGGACTGCGAGGTACGTTGGCAACACTACAAACCTTGTTAAGCATCTGAGACTTAATCACAATACAGAATATGAGGAGGCTATGTAGTGAGAGAAGAAGAGGGGAGCTGCTGCTGACAGTGGCAGGAATGAGATGAGGAACAGAGATGTGTGGGTGTGCGCACCTGCTGCGATGCCACCGACCGTGGTGGAAATGTCATTCACATCTGGCTGGACTTCGGTTTGTGTTGATGTTTAAACAACTCAACTTCTCCACATTCTTATAAATCCACAAGATGCAGTACCATTCAAACTGAAGCCAGCTACTGAATATGTTACGAAGTAGGTGATGAAATGAATAAATGCTACAATAAATAGCTTATAAAGATCTGAAGGTTAGCACCAAAACAAATTGGATCCAGAAGCACTAGCTTGGCAGCTGCAGAGCCATCAGCTTCACCAAAAACACACAGTCTGAAAACTGCATTAACCTAAAATAGCATATTTACAGATAATGCTCCTGTATACACTCTGTCCTCTCACTGAGACTGAAACTAACGTCTTGTTCTCACACACCCTTGCATCACCTTCTGCTGCCATTTTCTCCACACTAATCGAATTGGCAGGCTAGGTTTTCAACACCTCGCCATGTGTAAAACTGCACTTTTGATGCTGTGTCATTCACTGTCATTACACTAATCCCCAAATAAATGCAGCAGTTACAGATATTTAAACACTGCATTACCCACTATACAGCCATAAATGTAGAAAACATGAGTAACATCTGAGGATTTATGAACAAACAAAATTTTGGGGGGGTTATGTGATCTTGTAGCTGTGAGAAATTTGAGATTTCTCCAGCTCAGGATTACAATGACAAAGTTTCACTATTTCTTTTTTGTCAGAGTATTCTAGAGATTGTTAACAAAGTAGATAATGTATGGATGTCAGTCAGAAATGTAGTATATGTGACTACAGTGGTTTACGTAGCATGTAAAATCATTAGGAAACGTGAGAGCCAGCTCGGGGGGGG
>OMNW01014375.1:24314-52575 GCA_900303245.1 Selene dorsalis
AGACGAGCCGACAAAGACAAAGGGAGAGCACTGAGATATACAAGGAAATGACACAGGTGGTACAATCAACACAGGTGAGACACATCAGGTAATCACATGAGGAAGAACACAGGAAGATAGGACACTGAACTTCAAAATAAAACAGAAAATAGCTCAACTAAACAGGGGAACACAAGGAGGATGTGAGACTCTGCAGTTTCTTCCAGATGTTGCCCTCACAGAGACTTTTAAACAAAAACTGAACTTTTACTGATCTTAGAGAAACTTTTTCTCAGTAAATGACAGTAAAGTTTGATTTGATTTGATTTGATAAAACATCCAAGATCACCAAGATACATACAATCCATGCACGACAAATGAATTACATCACAGATGGGATAAAAAAGAGAATCTACATAAAACACAAACACAATCATGTTTCATCTCATCATCTCATATTAGGTTGATAAGCCAAAACTACCATGTCATCACAAAAGCTGAGTACAATCAGCAACATGATCAATGATCAGCACAAAAAAATCTAATCAGGTCACAAAGATGATGTGGGTTTGATTCAGACACCCCTCGTCAGCCACCGTTAAAAACAAACCCGCCACAGGTGCAGAGGAACTGGCACGTCTGATACTTAACTGGTTGTTGCAAGTCATTTAAGTTTCTAGCCACAACAATATTTCCAAAAGGCGTGGTAGCCAATGGACAGGGTGTGCTACACAATACTGGCTTTGTGCATTTGTTTAACATGTATTATCTTGAGCCATTAAGTTTAGATGGCCAGTTCACGAGTCAATGCAAAATGATTCACTTTTCCAACATTGTGTGAAAGCTCAGAGCGGATGAACCTTGCAGATGACACCAGGAAAGTCAAATGTACTGTATGAATAAACACAGATTTATTCATATATTTATTTAGAAATTCACTTTCCTCTCTAATTTGTAGCAGAGCATGATGATTGTTGGGATTAGGTCCTGTTGGCCCAGTTTTCCCTTTGTTCTCTGCCAAGTTTTCTTCTCTCATTTTTTGTGACAGCTTCTGCCTCTGCATCTGCATCTGTGTGTGTGTGTGTGTGTGTGTGTGCGTGTGTGTGTTGGTCTGTGCAGCTGGACGTGGCCTCCTGAGCTCCTGTTCCCTCCAAGTCTTACTCCACACCTGATCTCCATCCAGTCATCAACTCCGCCACCTGCTGCTGCAGACACCAGTTCAGCTCACCGCGTTCTCACCAGATTGTTGCGATGTGCCGTGCAGTACAGACACGACAGCCAAACTCTGTTACTGACTTTTTCCCTCTTCTCTTTTTGGAGTGCTTGGTAATCCTGTTTGTTCCCTGTGCTTCAGGTCCATGCACCTGCAGCCCAGCCTAGTTTAGTTTAGTTTAATGGATTCCTGTCTGTTTGCCTCACCTGCCTGCAGAGCACATGTGGATTCTTGTCTTTGTTTTTCCACCATCATCTGCCAGCCTTGCCCACAGCCTCTCACCCCCCCTCCCTTTGCCATCACCAGCCCTGTCCCTCACATTAATTCTTCAATTAATGATAAAAGACCCTCACTACCAATCTGTTCTCTGCTTTGTGGATACAGATCCACAGAGTGTTTGTTTACAGACAAAGCTATGACTGTCATTTATTTTAGCACTGTTTGTTTTAGTTCATTTTAACACTATTTATTGTTTCAGTAGATAATTATCCAGAGATTTTTAGATCCCTCTTTGTTTTTAGCATCGCGACCTGTGGCAGCCATCATTCACTACTGTGAGCAGTGTGCTGAGAGTCCACTCACTTTTGACGCTTGCTGCTTTTGGCATATTTCTTCAAATGGTGTTTTTATTTGTGTTATTGGCTTTGACTTCCGAGTACTGGGACTAATAAAGCTTGCTGGGTGTGAAACTGCCCGTCCCTTCGTCATAGCTCTTAATGGTCAGTTTTAGTAGTTAATGTACAACTGTTGTGGTGTTTTGTTTTACTGAATCTATGTTCAGGTGTTTGTAGCCAAGGACTAAATCTTACAGATAAAAAGTCACGGAGACTCAAGAACTAGCAATTTCAAGTGGACATCATTTTGTAAACAGACTGCAAGGCAGAAGGCCAAGTGATCCCCAGCACTGCTTTGACATACTCATTGAATAACATGCTCTTGAGCTTGTTCAATAAAATCTCTGACATAACAGTCGAGCTATGATGCAACCCGTATCAATTATTCAATAGGTGTGGGCATTAAAAAAAAAATTGATTCGAATGATAATCAAGCATATTCAAGGTTGTATAAATTGCACTCTGTACAATTAAGTTAATGAATACATTACCGATTTTCTATAGGTTTCACATCAGGACAAAGGTGATTAGTACGTACATCAGCATCCATCAGGACAGAGGTTGAATTATTAGCTTATTGATGTGGATTCAGTGTAATGAGCACAGGTCATTGTGGAAGACAGAGTGCCCAACATTTGCAGCTAATAACAGTGCACAAGGACAGGAAGGCAATATGAAAAGGAATTAAGAAAAAGGACCCAATCTGTGAGGTGATGAAATGCAAATTGCAACGGGGATATGGTTTGCATAAAATCTATTAACACTGGAGAGATGGAAAAATAAATATATAAAAGGGTTTTTTATGGATAGGATGATGGGTAATGCAAAGTTTAAGGACACTGTTTGGCATGGCTGGCATCATTCACACTGTGGTTCACAGGCACAAGGGAAATTAGTGGAGATGGTGCTGCCAGAGTTTCAGCAGAAATGCACTAAAAATATATTCCAGTTGCACCGGCCTGAGAGGCAATTGCATCGACTCATGTACTTGATGATATCCTGCAAGGATAGCAGTGGCAGAATTTGAAATGTTGTCACTGGAGAGGGCCTTTGCACAGATCCACTGTGGTGAGACAAACAAGGCTTCAGTTCCACTACAGTAATAATCACTGACATTTCTATCTATATTATACATAAATGTCAGCTTTAATTACCCCTACTTCAATTTTTTTAAGCTTTTTTCTTTTTTTTCAATTTGCTATTGTTGGCAAGGTCATTTGGGTGGCAGACAGATCTGGAGAAAATAATACTGAATTACTACAGATGTCATAATTAAATCTGAAGGAATAACTAAAGGTTTAACAATGAAGATACATTTAAAAAGGTGCTTTCAAAGAGGCAAACATGTCCCCCTCTTCAGGACTGTATCGTAATTTGCATAGTGATGTGAACAAAAGCCAGCTCTTGTAATTTGAATACAATATCATTTCACCTGTGAATGTGAGTGCCATCTAATAGGTTCTGATGTGATGTGAAGTATTTTTTTAAGCGTCTATTTATTGCACATTTTGTTAGTTTTACAAACAAGAACAAGAAGACATGTAAGAAACAACAATAATAATAGAAATAATCATGATAAGAATAAAATGGAATGAAGTTAAATAAAATAAAGTAAATAAGAGGACATAGGAATATAAGTATTGAATGTGATCCCATCTTATGTTTTTTGGTTTAAGCTGCATTAAAATATATTAAATACATTGTCAGTGAACAGGTGATGACTAAAAACATCAAAATCTGGGCAGTGAGGTATCACATAAATTCGGCTGAAAAGACAGGCACAAACTGTCAAAGGTCAGACTGATGGGCAAGCACCCAGACAAGGTGGCTGCAAGTTTCGGAGGAATGAAAGAGATAGAAATAAGAACAAAGGGATGTGTGGCTTTGAAAAGCCATTTCCTACCAGCACACGTCATGATCCTGTTACAAAACAAGGGAACAGCACGGTGACCATCAATCAACCAGATCCTTTCAGCCAACGCGTCACTCATCAGTACAGTACAGCTGTGTCCTCTCTGAGCAGCACTGCAGCCTTGGCCATGAATTAGAGATGACACTGTAATCCCAGGACTCTGAGACAAAGATGTGAAGCTCAATACAGGCGACTGTGAATTATCTTTCCTAAACTCAACAACAGAAGAATAACGTGCCCCCAAAGTAACCATGTTCCACTCTCTCAACCAGCCACTAATTACAGCCAGAGGGAGGAATGTAACACTCAGTTCTACAGCCCAGTGAAAAATGCAGAGCTATTTATTACAGTAAGAGAGGGGGAGAACAACAGCTTATTACAAATCACTGTAGGGGAGAATACTTTCAGTGGATTAAAAAAAAGAGGGTGCTGCTCATTTTCCTTTTCCTTTTAGTTAGCATATCATATTCGCAACATCTCTGAGGAGGGGCTGGAGGAGCTGAGGGATTTCTTTGGATAATCCAACAAATATGCAAATCCAGGCAGCTTCCTAATTATTCTGATCATGATAACTGCCGGCATATACTTGGTTTCTTGTCTAGAGGCCCTGTTAGGTGGGTAGTATCCAGAAGCATGGCCTGATGCATTATTAAGTATTACATTATTACACAAAAGACAAGAGAGATATCCTAATTTCACTCCATAACTCAGTACTGTGCACCCCTGTTAACTCATGATGCACCTAAACAGAAGGTTAAACTGAAGACGAGAAACCTCTGGCAGTGAAGGGAATTGATGTGGGCGTAAAAGGTATTGATAGTTGAGGCCAGAAGCACCTGCCTGTGTTTCTGTGATCAGCCTGTGAACGGAGCACAGGTCTTCGCTCTGCCAGCCCCAAATGGCAACTGCATTGATCAGAGGGTCAGACCAGATTGGATTCACCCGTCTAATTCACTGTGCCATTCAACGTTCCTGCTCCAGCAGCTGTCAATTATGCTTCTGGTAACTGAGGTCAGGAGCAATCATGACAGTTTGTTGCTAAGATAAGGTTCAGGATATACTTCAGAGAAGAAGTAGATGAATAGATCTGGACAGAGCTGCTCTTCGTAGCAGGTAAAATACAGAAAATGGTGTAAAAGGAGTCAGATAGAGCCATAAACAACTAATCATTATATAAACCATTTTCCCAAATAGTGAAAGTCCAATTATCGTTTAGTACTCACTTACAGTCATTGGCAGGGGTAGATCCATCAAGCTTCGAGGCTGCTGACAGGAGGCCATCACTTCTTAGTTTTTTCAAAACCAAAGATGTTGTGAGTGAGTGTGTAAGGAGTCATACTTTAAAGCATTTTGGATAAAAGATGCTATTGCTAGATTGCAGTGTATGGGGATAAAAGTTACTTTCATCATTCAATTCCTCATCCAGATTTTTTTTCCTCTTATATTACCCTGAAAACATACAGTTTGAAAATGCACACAGGTAGCATGATGTAAGGGTTACCTTATGCTTGGTTTAGCCTTATCATATTCAGAGGCATGTATCAGTCTTTCACACAATATAGTGCATGAAGGAATCTGGTGCATATTTTATAAGATTCTAAATCTAAAGTAAATGAGCTGAAAATACAAAAGTCAGCTGGATATTGTGTTTTCTACCAGCCCTCGCAGCTAATATCTGCCTAATGAGCTAGCTAACGTCAGCTGATGATATCTACCAGAGAAAGTTGTCATATCAGCCAGAAAAAGTTGACGGCCGCCGCCTGGGAATGAGAAGCTGGCTTTTGTCTTCTCCTGTTTGAAATCAAGGTCTCGTCGTTCCACAAAAATGACGAAGAATTTAGATCAGTGAATCTGCCACCGTTGTCAATGTAAATTGCACACACAGCACACAAGAACAAAAATGTGACAGGCATAGCAACAGGGGACAGACATCAGTAAACCATGATCAGAATTACAGAGAAACGAAACCTAATGTTGCTCACTGCTCAACACAGCAACTGAGGCATCAGTAATGACCCTGTCAGCCTGATGAACACTATGCATGCATACACAGTCTAGAAAGTATGTGTTGAATTGATCTTCTATTATCATTCCAGTTGCTCCTGTCTTATGTTTGTCTCCCTCAGCAGGAGGCCCATCGGCACGCTGGGTCATAGGCCTGAGGGACATTCAGCTGTGTCTAATGTGCTCTCAGCTTGCATCAGGTGCCCAGTGTTTACATAGACAGAGGTGAACGCTGAGCGTGTCTTGTCAGCCACACGTTCCTCCTTTTCACGGCAGATGAGAGGCAGATGACAGCCAGTGATGTGCCAATCTCTCAGCTGCAGTCTCAACATCCCTCCATCGCAGAGGGAGGACAACAGGTTGAATCTTTCTCCACATTCAACCAGATGGTTGGCTGCAATTTCAAAAGCTTCACTGTCATTCTCTGACATTTCACAAGCCCCCCTCTGAGCCTTTGCTTATCTGAGTCATGGTTGCTGAAATGAGGATTGGAACAATATGGAATTTAGGTGCCTCACTGGATGATCAGCCATAACTTTCTCTTGAAACACAGGAGATCATTTTTATGTCCTCATTTTCTCTGAATGCCTACACAGGATGTCAAACATGAACAAACAAGGAATATTAACAAACACATTTGCCAATATGAGTTCTACCTGTTTGAGTAATACCTGTTTTAAAATATAGTGTAAGTGCTGACTAAAGATGTAAACTCTTACAGGTCAGGAACAAACATTATCAGAGGTTTTGATTATTGGTTGGGTCTGGGCTGAAGCCAGCTGGGACTGACTGGGTAAATAAACCCTAGAGTTGTGTAATGAATATCAGTACTCTGCATCACAGGCTTGTTGAATGGTCTGAATTGTTATTTCTTTTAATAAGGTGAGAACAAAAAAGGATTTATTTAACTCACGGAGGTGCCAGGAACACACAGGGAAAACCACAGGAACATGGCATTGACAAAGAACAATGGGAAAACACTGAGTATGGGGAAACCAGGACATGGACAGGGAACACGAGACAGACTGTGACAGAGCTGACAGCTCCTTAATGTCAGTGTTCAGAGAGAGGTGATCATGTGTCTGTTTGATTGGCTCTGTTTGTACAATATGCGATTGTTGATCTGGAGGTCACTGGTTTGATTCCTATGCTGACAGATCATACAAGACCAATTCATGATTTAGGGACTCCACTGATATCTCCGCTGTTTATCAACTTTTCCCCTTTCTCCCATACATTTATATGCAGTCACTGTGGAAACACAACCGGACACACACACAGGCAACTTTATGTGATAGCAATAAGGATAAAATCACCATGGCAACCTCGGAGGGCAATGGTGTTTTAAATGAGATTATTAGCAACACCTGGGATGTTTCTAGTGTTTATCTGAGATAATTGTTTTCTATGTGTCTCTTCCCCCATTCTCTCTCAATGTTTCCAATTTCCAAGGTCAGTGAGTAATGCCACTGACTTTCGATTGGAAGGCTCAAACATCAGCCATCTTAGGCTGATGGCTGGCTTCCTTGGGTTTGGCCTAGGTTGTGTCTCTTGCAACACAGCTCTGCATGTTAAAGAAGAACTTCCGTTTTTTGCAACCTGGACCTTATTTCTAGCATAAAATACATTCATTTACTCACCCGAACAACTTTGCTGTAACTTGGAGTGAAGATATTTAGATCCACTCGCGATATCCATATAATGGGAGTGGCTGGGGCAAGGATGCGGCGTCTAAATAAGACATTATCTGCCGCGAAACTGTTCATTTCACCAATATGTTGTTATAAATCACCGGCACAATTCCCCCGTGAGTTCGGAGCGGCTCGGAGCTGTGTTGTTGTTGTTGTTGTCTTCCGGGTTTTTTTTTAGCCGGCTTTTCACTGACCTACGACTTCGGCAGTGGCACGGAAGGGACGTCATCGAGGTCGTAGGTCAATGAAAAGCCGGGTGTCGGTGATTCATAACAACATATTGGTGAAATGAAAAGTTTCGCGGCAGATAATGTCTTATTTAGACGCTGCATCATTACCCCAACAACTCCCATTATATGCGTATACGTAGATCGCGGTGGATATAAATATCTTCCGAAGGACTCCAAGTTACACCCAAGTTGTTCGGGTGAGTAAATTAACGTATTTTATGCTAGACATAAGGTACAGGTTGCAAGAAACAGCAGCCAAACTACCGGATGGAGAGCCGGTCTCCCGGTGGGTAACGGCTTTGACTGTGGATTGAGAGGTGGAGGCAAATTTCCTCTCCCTACCTCCCTGCTAATTGCTAATAGCAATTTTGTTGCTACTCCAGTCCACTAATTTTGTTCAGCTATAGTCACAAAATTTAAGCGCTATAATTTTTGTAAACGAGAACTTTAAATCCTACCCTAAAGCCATGATAGATTAGCTTTACTTTGTGTACTCAGTTTGTGTTACCAGAGCTGGAGGTGACAGGTGCTGCTGATATGAGCAGGCCATTTGCTTAATCTACGTAAGACATAACACAAATATTGTACAATGTGCTTACATATTTGTTTCATTTAGAAGAAGATAGGACCCAGTGTTTGCATAATGCATTAATGGTTGGTGGTTTGTTTAAAGCGTTTGACTACTTAATAGCTTTAACTCTTGGAAATGAGCTCAAACAGGTTAGTGCACATGATTATTAGGAGATTAAAGGAGATTGACTATTAGCAGTTATGTGTTTGGGGGTAACCTATTAGATGTATGTAAACATAATTTCCAGGAGACCAGGTTGTAATTTCCAGCTGGGAAACCATAACCTGTCTTCTTTTTGTCTCACGGTAAATATTTCCTGAGGTGTCAGGTCCAGGACCAGTTAGAGGAATCCTGGTCGATAGGAGACAGTGGAGGCTCGGTGAAGCTCATTTTTGGCTGACATCATAAACTTTAATTAACTCAAACAAGGAAATGTGAGAATTATGTTAAACCGGAATAAGGAAATGCTATTATTGTGTTTTATTTACAGCTTGTGATATGTACAATGGAAATGGTTTATATCGCCAAGCGAATACCAAGAAATGAACTGCAGTTTGTCTCTCGACTTCACTTGCAAAATCCGCAATGGGACTGAGCTCAAAATCATCCGGTGCTGGTGTATGTTTCAAAATGTCAATCAAAAAGGGATTCAGCCTTTAGACAGATCCTGTGATCATCAATCTGTGGGTGGGACAAAATTGTAGCATTTATCCAAGGACCGTCTAGTTTCACTGTGAAAAAAACTATTCTATGTCGCTTCATTGGAGTCCATGGACGCTGAGCTTCAACAGGTTTGATGCACTGAGACGTTTCAGGAATGTATTACAACAAAATTGCGTTTGTCGACCTGTGATGAGTAGCTGATTCTGAACGAACTCATCTTAGAGTTGAACATGTTGTTGCCCTGTCATTGGTTCATATTCTCCTTTTTAAAGAAACCTAGTTTTAATTACAACTCATATGTGGCGACCTTCCTTTGAGCTGGTTTGTAAACCACACTGTAACCACACATTTTTTAAAGGCATGCAGCGAGAGTATTATTATTAATTCCAGCATTATACAAATGGCTTCTTCCAGTACGGTGGAAATGAAAGTGGGAAATAAATCTGTTTACGTATATATGTGGAACATTTTGCGCATACTGATTTGGGCTAATGACAGACATCCTCCTTTTGCAGATTTGTTAGGAGAAGATACTTCTGTCAGCTACCCAGCTTTGATGGCAGAATGTCCCAGCAGAAACATGAAAAAAGAGATTACTTCTACAATAGAAGTAGCTGTTGACCAGAGAAAACATGTCATTTCTCATCAACAGTGTATGCGAGAGCATTCAATATCAGCCCTCCTGCAGGCATCCAATCTCCTCCCAAGCTGCTGTCTGCAGTCCTTCCACCAGTCTGTTCAGCTTTTCTCATTAGATTTCCCACTCTTACGCATCCCAAGTATTTTTGAAGTGCATAGTGTGTGGAATGATGCAATGCATTCAAGTGTCAAGCCTGCACAAATCTCATCATGTCCGGGGTGATTCACGTATGGAAAGTTTGGTAGCCTAGCAACAGCCAATGAAAGCCAGCTTTGATTGGGTATTGCCCGTGGCCATCATAACTTGAGAGTCAACAGGGCTGTGTCTCCATGAACTGATGAGAAAGTGTTTACAAGCAATCAGAGGTTGTTTTAATCATTTGCACCAGCTCGCTGTAAACCAGAAAAAATAATGGCTTTTCTTGTCCTGAATGAGAGCTGAAGTGCGTGTAATCCCCCCCTCTCCAAGCAGTTGATTTTTACATAAGCTTAGCAGAAGAAAAAAATGGAGACAATCAGGTATCTGAGCCGGGTGGTGATTGCTGAATTAACCCATCTGACTGTCTTTCACACTGGAGTGGTCACATTCACGGATAGGTTTCGTTTTGAGTCACTGTATCTGATTGTGGCCTGATTGCCAGTGTTCAGCGTGAGAATGATTTCATGGCAAAAATAAGTTCTTTGTGGCTTTATCACTGTCTGTGGGCTGCTACGCTGCAACACTGAACTAAGAAACCCAGCAGTCTCTTAAAACCTAGAATGCCTGGGGACCTGAACTCATTTTTCATCACTTTAGTTACAATCATGCATCATGTTTGCACATACAACACTTTAATTATGATGAGACAATAAGTTTTACATGGGAAATCTATAAGGACACCTGTGATGGCAAGACAATCTATAGCAGCATGCCATAGTGACAGGAAGCAGGTATAATTGTGTTACACAGTCAATACAGACTCTGGCAGACTCTTTCTACCTTGGAGCAGTGCTATGAGACATTTTTATTTAAAATTAAACTTGTCTTCTCAGCTTAACTCAAAGTGTTATTGTTAGAGAAAAGAGGTGTCCCATGTCATCTGAATGAAAGTCTCTGGGCTCACCCTGTTTGTCCAAATTAAATTCTGGCGTTGAATATGGACAGGAAGTAGCTTCTGAAAAATGAATAAGTTTAATTCAAGCTCACTCCTGAGAAGCAGGAACTGAGCAACCATGAAGTTTGACTTGCCAATTAAAACCTTTCCTCCTCCCGTATACTGTGGTATAAAAAGCCCTCACAGACCGGCTGGGTTGGTAAACATGTGCTTTGTGGATATCACATTAAACTGAATGTTGGCTTTTTCAAGTTTTATCATTTCCACTTTCATGAATCATTTCCATGGATGTTGCCTTTTGTTGACATTTGATCTCAATTTGTGACTTTTGATTGCCAGTACAATCTGAGGGCATCTCCAACCAATATTTGTTGAATGCTTAAACCGATTCACTGGCTTTGACTAACACTATGATTACCAGTCTGACCACTCAACCAGGTACCACAATCACCACAACGTATTCCAAATGAGGATCCACAATACAGGACAAAGTAATTATTAGACCAGTTTGATGATGTGGTTATATAAAGTCCTCTGTGTGAGAGTCCTAATCATTTTAGCTCTGTCTTATTAAACATTAAGAATTGAATGGATTCACAGTTACACCAAAATGGACCATTGTCTTTTCTTGTCATTTTCTTAAATATACTGTTACATGTTTTGGACAGTAGCCTTTTTGTTGTTGTTTTGACATGAACTGGTTAGCAAACAAAAAAAATATACAGAATGAGCATCAAGTACTCACTGACTGTGTTGGGTTTAACAGATGACCATATTCTGTCACATTTATTGGAGTAATATTTTTGTTTGACAATAGAAATCAGAAGGTGAAGTAATGCGGTAGAAACCGCCTCAGACAGCACAATTGTCCAAACTCTGTTGTATTATAATTTTTTAGTAACTAGCTCACTGTCTCTCAGTTCAGATTGGAATCAGTTCTTTTGAAGAGCACAACAAACAGAAAATAAATAAATAAATCATCACAAGACAAGACCTAAGCCAGTTTGTTATGCCCTGTTTCAATCAAAGAGAATTATTTAAGAATAAAACATGAAAGTTCACACTTGTCTCCCTATTAAAGGTTTTCAGTTATTCAACTCTCAGTGGATCGCACAGTCTTTTCTGTAAAAGATCTGACACTTTGGAGGAAGAAGAACCGTTCCGGTGAGTGAGTGGAACAACAGAGCAGTAATTTGCCACCCTGGATGAAAAATATTCAAGTGACCAACTGCATCATTAGTATAACTCAGTATCAATCAGTATTTCATAACTGGATAATTACAGAGGACATCGAAACAGATAAATATTTCTGTTTGCATTTGTTATGCATGAAGTCCATTAAATTTTAGCCAAGTAACCATACAGTTGGAGATCAAAGGAGGTTAAACACTATTAGTAACTCATTTTGCTGTTTTGTTTGTTGGATAAGATTCATTATACTGTATAAATAATGATTTATGTGACATTAGGACAAAATAAATGAGTTTGAAAGCCACAGAACGAAATCTATTGAAGAAAATATTCTGTCCCTACACAACTGATGTGACAACCAACTGCACATATAAAGGACCATTTTTAATACATGTACTAAACGCACACATATCTGAAAAAGGCACAGTTACAGTTATGTTCGCTGGTTTCATCAGAAGATAATGACTCCAGGCAACAGCTCATTCAATAGCACATAGAAAAATGTTATTTTCTCTTACATACCCCTGCATCTGTGCCATGACTATAAATGGCTCTAATTTACAGCCTAGCATTGGGAAGGAGATACAAAGAGAGCATTAGAATCACTGTGCATGCACTATGTAAGATGCAAATGATACTGATGCATGCAGTGATATTGTAAAATTAGTGATAAGAAGAAACCCTGTTGCATAAAAGTCCCAGAAGAAAGAATTTTAAATCCAACTGGGTCCTTAAGCACTGTGACAAATTCAGCATAATATGCTGCTTAGCATATAGGAATATAAGAATCTGAGAGCAGAAAGCGTTTCAACATGGAACTTCCCCAAAAGCCTCTAAGACAAGTCTTTCATGAGGACACTCAAGCAGAGAGGTCGCACCTAGACAAAACCATGACAGATCTTTACCTATGCAGCCTCTGCATTTATCTGTAAGTGTGCTCATGATGAGGTGAATGTGTCCTCCAGCCACTTCCAGCTCTGTGACCGAACAAATAACACTTCAACAGCAAATAATTGTCAGTGAAAAATCAACCACTGGGAGATTTTCTCTTCAGGATGGAGCTGTAATTGAACTACTTTTCTCACAAATGACTTTGAGAAATGTGTTCATTCCTGACAGACAGAAAAAAATCAGATTACAGCTTGCTGTATCATACTCTCTATTGGATATCTGTGTAGAACAAAAGATATTGGTAAACTCATTTTCAGGGGCTCTGCTTGTTTTATGGCATGGTACACATTTTCATTTTCTATAGTACAATGTTCAACTCTGTCTCCTAGACACTGAAACATTTAGAGAAAAATATAACTCTTTCCTACAAAACCATGAGGAAACATTAGGACATCTGCCAAGATGCAAAATGCTCTGACTGAATTTATCTGCATATTGTTCACTGACATCCCATTAAATTTATTTTCCTATAATTTCTGCTCTTGCAACACAATCCGATGCAAGGTTTTTGCGATTATGGCTTTGCAACTCAAAGCCCTTGGGCAAAGGTACTCTGTGGAGTTTGTTTGTTTTTTTTGTTGTTTTTTTTTTACCATTAGTAGCGCTATGGAGCAGCGCTGATATGAGTGGGTCCCTGCTTCCTTTGTTCTTGTTCACTTGCATGAGGTTGCATATACAGTACCTGCACATAGAAATGTGGTTTCACACTATTACACAGGTGGTACAAACACAACAAACAAATGAATCATCAAATGCAAGGAGGTAAGGCAGTATGGATTTCAAAAATAAGAATAAAAATAAGAATAAAAAAATAGAAATAAAATAATTAATAAGGAAGCACTGGAGATGTTTACAAGACGTTAAGCTCACACACATTTGGTGAGTAATACTGAATGCTTGTAGCTGCACAGTTCAAAGAAAATAGACATCGTTCTTCAATCACAAGATCGGAGTTATATTTTCCACAGAACCTAATCATTCATTCATTCATTCATTCATTCATTCATTCATTCATTCATTCATTCGACAATGAATGAATAAAAGATTAAATATCCGGGAGATTGGGTTACTGTGTTTGACCCTTGGGTTTCTGACTATTCATAGAAACATATAAGCACTTTTTAACTCAGATATAAATGTTATCATGGATCAACCTTGAAAACCTAGAGCCCAATGCGGTGCACTTTAGTTCCTGAAACATTTAGCCAAACTATAAATGTCCTGTGTGATCTTTGGTGAGCACAGGGACGTTGATGTAGTAGTAGTAGTGTCCAAAGCTGTCATGTCAGCAGGGCCTGCTTCATTAATCTGGCTGATTGATCTGACACACACGAGTCCATGACCCCGCATTGCATCTTGAGACCCACATCCATGTCATTGTCACCTGATCAGGCTTTCTCATTGACAACAAAATTCATGGACATACAATAATACCCTGTGCTTTAAGGAGCCTGAGGTGTATTTGTCCATTACAGATTTAAGACAGCCATGAATGATAATCTTGATGTTAAATGAGTCTGTTACTTGTCTCACGGGTAAAAGAAAATGTGACTCCACTTCCACCCGAGTAAATCATCTTACAGTTAGGTAAATTCAGTGATATCTGATTGTGAGTTTTATTCTGTTTTATCCTTCCTCTGAGCAGCTTGCTCCATGCTGAGATGGCCCTACTGGCAGAAAATATGCAGTTGCTTGGCTTTCATTAATAAAAACGAAAAAACAATACCCCCCTAACAGCTGATAGCCCATCTTTTCCCCCCAAAGTCCCTTCAAAGCAATTACAAAAATCTCTCCCTCTGCAAAACCAGAATACAAGCGAACACTGTAAGTCTAAACAAACAATCTAATCTTACAATCACTGTCTGTGGATTACCACTTTTTCATTTGTTAAGCCTTACAGTGATAACACTTGTACTACCTACCAGTAAAATGGGGAACAAGAGAATTCAGCACCATGATAACTTTATTATTCTGTCTTACGTTTTCCAGACTTTGCTGCATAGACACTGTAAAGAACTGCAGAGGCCATTACCTGGATGTGATGTACAGTTTGGGTGATTTCTTTAAGATACAAATGCAGCCTCTGGGCCTTTGCATTACTATGTAGTTGAAACTCATTGCATGCGGTATAGTCAGACTGGGAGAAGAGACCACAGTGCAGCTGATCAGAGAAATCAATGCCGGTTACTCAGATGTGATGGAGAGGCTTTTAGTGATACAGAGAGCACGTACAGTTGTTTGTGCAGTGCAGCAGAAGTGAGTGTATTAGCAGAGATGATGCATCTCTTATTCCTAAAATACAGCAGAGTGTCAGGACACAGGGATGCTGCAGAAACTCTGACAACAACCCTGCAAACAAATCACATGGCAATTGATTTGAAGTCTATGGTATTGGATTTATAACTGGACAACAGCTGGGAAATACATAAGAATGAGAAGATTGTCGATCTTACAATCACAATTCCATATATTAAAAAAAATCACTGTGCACGGTGGTCAAGTGGTTAAAGCACGTCCCATGTTGGCATGGCCTAAAGCGGTGATCGCAGGTTCGGCTCCTGACCGAGACGATCTTTAGCACATGCCTCTCCCTGCTTTCCTGTCTTTCTGCACTGTCCTAACTAATAAAGGAAAAAAAAAAAAACACTTTGGTTTCCGAATGGGTTAAACCTCTGAGTCGCGACGTAAGATGACAAGTGACTGATAATGTGTTGATTACTGAGACTGACAAGAAAGTGAAGTGTAATTCCCCAGATCTCCAACTAATATTTTGCAGCTTTTCTGCAGTATATAGTTTCTTAATAGGGTAAGCTTTGCTCTGCAACATTTTGGAGCTGCGTGCTTTCTGAACATAACAAGAAGTGAATCTGAAGCGCAGGCACCCGCTTAGGATGACCCCTGAGCATCTCCCTTTGGATGTGTTTGAAGTACAAGTTAATGGGAGGAGACGAGCCAGACAGCAGACAGGGGGTAGACCAGTACATGCTGGGAAGGTTATATCTCCTTTTGAGGTCACCCTGGTTAGAGGTGGTGGTGGTGCAGAGGAGACCTGAACATCAGCGCTCTCCCTGCTGTAATCCTGACATGGATAATAAGGACCTTGAAGATGGATTGGTGGGCGCTGAATTGTTTGGTCGCTGCTGTTCAGTAGTGCTTTTGCTGTGCATTGGTTTACTGTTCCAAGTGGTTGCTTGTTTAGTGTAGGTTCTCCTTGCTCTTATTGAGTAGATTTAGCACTTTGTACTTAATGTACACCATAGTTTCCTACTACACTGGAGCTTCAGTGTTAACCCTTATGGACAAGGGCATCTGCTAAAATGGAGTAGATGTATATCGGTGCGATTAAAGGGATAAATATTTACATAATAAATAACGTGTGTACATTAACACAGAGTTGAGTTTAAATGAGTTAATCTCAATAAAAAAGGCTGCGACTTTAGCAAACATTACTCATTTCAAAGGAAATGGTCTATTTGGTGGTGACTGCTTTGAGACGCCGATTAAAATACACACGTATGTGAGGTTGACTGAAAATGAAAAAGTGCTTAATGTTCCACTGTGCTGACAGTTAGAGAAATGTAGAAAATAGAAGCACTGCGGTGAGATACAGTGACTGCTGAGTTATAACCTTTATCAGCTTCATTTTATTTATCGTGTTTGAGAATTAATTCTAAGTAGACTGAAATAATATATCTGAGGAGATGGCAATGTTCTTAATGTGAAGTTTTATGTGGACAAAAACACAAACTGTAATGGTGCAGTTTGTTATTTTGGAGAGTGAATGCTCTGTGTCAATGTTATTGATATAGGTTATTTCCATACTGTTTATTTCTGTATTTGCTTCTCGCTGTTTTTCCTCCAGGTCTATACCAGATTGGGTTCACAGATTTGTCAAAGCTGACCTCAGAGGAGCAACATTTCCACTGCCTTAGGCTGTGTACACAAAACAGCCCTGCAGACAGCATGTGAACGGCAAAGACATTAGTCCCATTTATTACCCATCCTGGCCAGAATTGTTTTTGTCCTTCACAGTGAGGGTTTGGCAGCATTTCCAATTACCAAAGACACTGTGTTGACCCCCAAGGGCATTGGCAAGATGAGAAAAGATGTAGATGTGAGGAGGTTACATTCTTTTCAATCAATATGCTTTTTATAGGCCGTGCTTGCCTGTTTGGAGGAACAGCAGTATCTTTACCGTCTCCAAAACATCACTGACATAGTTTGAATCATGACTTGGTATCTGTGGATCAGAGCCCAGGCACTTGTTTCACTGCTGAAATTTGTTCCTGGATTCATATCGCAGGTTTCCATTTTTGTAACTTCAAAATCCTGTTTGATTTTCCAACCTCGACCTATTTCAGTTTGAAAGTATAATATATTGGTCTCTGACAGCTGCTCGGCCCTATTAATGTACCTCTGTATAGGAAGATGAAACCTGGCAGAAGAGATAGGAGCACCTCACCCTAATTGGTATCCCACTGGTTATTATGGATGCCTTTTGATTGGGTGATGGAGCGTTGACTGACTAATTGCCTGGAAGGTGGAGCTCTGAACCTGGGGAGCCAGACAAAAGACCCAAGTGGATCCACGTTAAATGCTTGTCTGCCAGGATGACAGGAAAAGATTTGTGGCACAGTTACACTCTTACAGAACTTAAAAAGTATTTCAATGAAACAGAAGCATATACTGTAGTGTCCAGAGGGAGAATACGGAAATTTCTCATACCATACTACCAGGAGTTTTAATTTAAGCATATGTATGTACTGTATATAATCATATTACTCACACATTCTGGGTCCATTAGGTTTGGTGCACAGGCCACACTACGGTTATCAACTTTCCGTTCAGTATAAAGTTTTAAGGATCCTCTTATATAGTACCACTTCTTTATTTAAAGCTTCAAAAGGTAGATTTTTTTTTTGTGTTTGGCATACGATGCAAGTAGAGAGTCTTAATCCTAGACGTCACCGACTTTTTGTGTGACAGAAGAAATGTGACGGGATAATCAGCAGGCTGCAGTGAAAGGTATTTAAGCACCATATTTACATCGGCTTATTTTCACCTAGCTTATTTATCCTCTATGATTGGCATATTTAACACTGTAACATGGTGTTTTAATAGTCACCTGGTCTTTTTATAAGATGCAGTGTTTATTTCACTGATGCCCCAAGCAAACCAGCCTGTGATTGTTGTTGAAGGTAAACACAGAAACAAACAAATGAAGACATCTTGGACTCATGTCATGTAATTAAAGGCAGATTAGTGGGAAAACCAGTTAAGTCAATCTCCTTGTTGTAATTCCAAGATTTTCATGTTTTTTTTTTTATCCAGCATTATCTTGTTCAAATTATTCTGTAAACGCCCTAACACTGGTTTATTAGTCTGAGCTCACTACTTCAAAATGTACTCCTAGGTTTTCCCTGACATGCCTTTTTCCTCTTGGGGAGCTATTCCACAAATCTCCTCATGACTCTAATCATGTTGATGAAACCCATGACTCCTGTTACATTTATGTACTGTCCCTCCCTCTCTGTCATATTGAGGGCCGTTGCATATAGGGGAGAAAGGTGACTACAAGTCTAGGGACCCACAGCCCAATAGGGCCCACAAAAAACTGTACCCACTGACCTATCCGACCACATGGTGTGAGTCCTCAGTTCTACCATATATTGCATGTGTTGCTTTGTCTTGCTTCAAAACTGTGATAAAGAGCAAAGTCAGTCATATAAATGAAGTTTTCTGCCACAAATACTTTTTACATCTATTCATCATAACAAAGAAAGTTCTTCTTCTGCAGACCTCGGCCTCAACCTGCTTCAGAGAGCAATGAGGCTGTGTGGCCTTGGGCTCAGTCACGTGCTATTATTACACAGACATAACACAGTAATTACACAGTAATTGCCTAAAACATGATTTAATATGATGAATAAACTGATAATAATACGTAATTTTCTCATATTGAAAAATAAAATGCACTGTCCTTTACTGAATCAATACAGGACGCACACCCTACTCTAGTGCAACACTATGTTTTCCTATGCCATAGTGGAGAAGTATTAAATGAGAATGACAGGCAAGTTGTCTCTTACTGTTACTGGTTGAAATGAATTTAAAATTATAATACATAGTCCATGAAAAAAGTGATAATGAAAAGTCAGGGGGCAGAGGGCAACTTTAGTATTTTTTCTTGGGGCCCAGAATTCTTAGCAACGGCCCTGGAGGACAGAGACCAAATAAAAAGCAAATCTCTGTGCTTGCATTTAACAGATGGAAAGAAACACAATAACAATATTGCTTTGTCACTGATTTCTAAGTTTGAAACCGAGTGGCCAAAAGAAAATCATAGCAGCATTGCAGCATTGACCAAGTTTCAGCATAACATAGATAAAACATTTCAATCGATCACAAGATTTAACCACATTCTCACAAAAAGATCTTTAAAGGGTCCATACTTGATGCCAAGTCAAGACAATTGATAACACGATATAGGATAAATTGGTATGATATCCAATCAACTCTGACAAAGCACACTGTTCAACAATAATCCTTCTACATTACTATTATTACAAACTCCCAAAAAAATCCAAGGTTCAGACAGAGCGAACATGATACTGCACTAGAAAGAATCCACGGGGTTATTTCAGGCATTTACCCTGCTGGCCTCGTCACAGTGCTTGGTATAGAAGTATAGAAAATAGTGATTGGATTGCCAAGAGCTGTTATTCCAAAACCAGTGGCTCTGATTACAAAAACCTGGTCAATAGTAGGAGATTTAGTCTGAAGAGAAGCTATTGCACACTGTCTCCTAAGGGATTAACATGTCTGCAATAGAGCCTGCAGACACCCATAACTGTGCATTAAAGCTGATATCATCAATCCAAAAGAAAACAGTTAACAAATGACATTACAGAAGCCACAGTGGGAAATGAAAATCCAGCAAAGCCCGTAAATAACACCTCTGGTGGAAGGAAAAAGAGCTTCTGTAATAGTCATTAAAAATAAGACACGAGTGGTGAATTAGTGGATCCATTACCAGTGCTTTATGAGTTAAGATGAGAGCTATTTCATATTTTCAGATTAAGACCCATAACAAGTAAATTGACTCCATATTGAGTCTGTTTTTCATACACTCATAAATTTGGTGATATATAAAGTTTACAATAAAAGAAATAAAACTGATCTCATCAAGTACTAGATGTATCAAAGCAGAGTAACATTTTTAACATGCCATACTCTAATGGCAGCACCTTCATCCTTGTCTCCTCCATGTTGTGTCCTGAGATTAATGCCTGTAGTCACATCTCTTGCTGTGCTGCAGCTCAATACCATCAGTAACATTTCTGAGTGATTATCATGTGGCAACATTAAGGTTACTCAAAGTTGTCAGTCTGTGTGCTAAGTCAGTTTGATTTTTATGTTTGTTGCTTTGATGATACGACTATTCCACAACGCAGTGTACCAAATGAAATGAGCTGCTCACAGCTGGAAAGCATGAAAACAAAATTCAGATGGTGGTGAGACAACTCCAAGAAGAAGGCAAAATAAGATTAAATCACTGGGAAAACATTTGGCTTTCTCTTTAGTGTAATTGTCAGCAAATATTCCACGGTCGTGTTATGACCGATGTCTTTCAGCGTCTGTCTTGTATCATTATATTGACATACCATAATGTTTTTTAACTGCAAAAGCAGAGGGCTTGTTGGGATCGCTACCATTTTGCACTTTTGTTTTATAGGTGTATGTCTGTTCTCCCTAGCAGCTCTGGTTGCAAGAGGCTGGCTCAGTTGACTAGTGTACATCTCTATACGAAGCTAGCCATCTCCAAAGGTTCACTTCGGGGGCTCTCATGAAAATATGAAAGCAGTGTGCATACAAAGTAAACAACTTTGTAAAATAGACTGAGTCATCGTTCTTACAGAAAAACATTTAGAATTAAATAAAAGCTAGTGAACAGCAACATATATCCATATCTGTGCCTTCAGGGTACATCAAAACAGAAATATAAGAAATGTTTGCAATCATAAAGGTAACACCACATGTTAGTAGTTTGAATGAGCCAGTGACTTAACAAAGCTGGGCATAGCAGAGACATAGCTGTTTTATACTTGCACAAATTCAAATTGTCATGTTTGGATGTTTTCCTAACCTGCTACTTATCAAGAGTTGTGCAAACCAACTGGCTTTCTAAATATTTAGAACCCCTTTCACCAAATCCGCAACATGCAGACTGCGATTTTTAGTGATGAGATTTCCTTAATATGCCTTGCATGTATTTCACTAATGAAAACAAATGCCATACTTGAGACCTTTTCGTAAGCCAAACCAGGGCCACATGGGGCACAAACATGTTTCTGCAATTTGTTACTGACAACTGTGTGATAAATGTGACACTGACACCATGTAAACTGTGCTGACGAATCACTTCTGTGAATGGTGACGCATGAGGTGTCTAGATTTGGAGAGAATGCATGTTGGCTCCTCTGCAAGCATATGTGTTTACAGTTACACATAACACCTCTGTCTGTGTAGACTGTTATAGGGCTATAAATCCAACCTAATTCTTATCAGTTATACCACACCAGATAAAAGCCACTATAAAAAGAAAACCTGATAACAAACAAGAAAAACAGAAAACATGATAAATAATAATAACAAAAAGCAACAACGCATGGAGGAGCAACAGCAGCAGTCATAGGACAGTACAAATGCAGCTCTTGTAGATTACACACAAATGACTTCTACTCCATTTTGGGACACAAATACACAGATACACATATATTATTAAATATTCCTCTGTGCAAACATTTTTTTTTTTGCACTAAAACATCCTTGACAACTCCCTGCTGCCATCACACACAGACACACACACAAGTAGCATCATTCATCTCTATTCCAGAGATGACACAGTAGACACGTCTGATTCTATTAACCTTACATCTATTTCTGCCAATATTTCCTTCTTGAGTGCAAAGTTCTCTGCTGTATATGCTGCAGGCAGCCACGTGCCTTAAGTCCTCCCATCAGAGCTGAATGGCCACTGATTTAAGATGAAGTCTGAGAAGAGGTGTGAAGTAAATGAATTTCATACATGAGCAAGCCTGAAAACTCAGTCATGACTGAGCAGTCGCTCTGATTGCGGGCGATGTGTGGGTAACTGTGCTATGTTAATCCAGCACAGCAAAAAAGGCGTATGGCAGTGTTATGCACACCAATACATGTTTGAATTCACTGAGCTGCGATGTTCATGAGTTGCGACATTGTGCTCCCATTTTCTCCTTTTACCCATTATCAGTGAGAGGCCTAAACGCTGTGAGCCATTTAAGTCAGTAACTCCTCACTGTAGCCCTGAAACTTACAGGTCCAACTTATATAAACACCATATTTTTCACACTGACAGCTGGTCAGTGTTGGTGTTGATTGTATTTTTGCAGGTGGAATTGAGCCATCATGGCAGCAGTGATGAAGCGTGAGCGATTTGATATAAGCTAGTGAAAGTGACAAGGAGATCACTGCTGATTCTTACCTTGCTCAATCTTATTGGTCATAAATAAGCCGAAGGCCATCCTTCCAGTTCAGACTAATGGGAGTTAGATGTCCTGCCACACAGAAGGGGATCTACCTCAGTCCGTAAACATGATCACTGTGTGACTCTGTGGCACAGTAAAGTGAATCTGTCTTACACTGCTGTTGTCTGTCTTATTCTGCTGTTGTTTTACTTTTGTTAATGGTATCTATATCTGTACTATATTTTATCCCATCACGTGTCAGTCTCTTGTAGGTAAGTAGCACAGATGGTGCCCATCCACTCAACAATGGACCAACACCTGGTTCTTTGACTGATTTTTATAATTGAATTGGGGCGTGCACAGGTTAACCCCAGAGGAGGGGCCCAGTTTGAATGTTGTGTTTACAAACTGCAACAAACAAACCTACTCTACCTTTAAATCAAATAATTAGTCACATATACAATCTCTCAAGCCCACCACCTTCTGGTCTGATGTGCACAATTAATTTTTATAAAGATATATAAATTATAATCTGTGAATTGGGGTAGATATCAACATGAACCTCCTTGAAAATGCAATATTTTGTGTACTTTATCACCCAAAATCACAAAATAGATCTAATGCTCCCCAATCCACTTGCTGGTTCACTTGCTTTTGCATTATTCAGAGCACTTGAAGGACATGTAGTGTATGAAAGTACTGGACAAATTGCATTCTGTATTGACTGAGTACAGGACACAGCCTTGTATTTTCAAAAACATAATGATCACGGGATGAGCACCAACCCTGCCTGCAGCTGCTAGAGAAAGACCTTGTGGGGTCTTCAAGAACTGGTAATGGTGAGCATGGCTTGTGATTTCTTATTTTTCATTATTCAGGTAGAAGAATGCATGAAGCATGTTGAAAATAAGACTAATTTCCTTTCTACTAACACTCATTAAGTAAAACTATTTCCACAGAAAGTTTTCACTTCACTACCATTCTCCATATCTTGAGTGGAAAATGAAATGAAATGTCATAAAAAACAAACAAACTCATTTGCTAATATCAAAATGTGCAGAAAACAATGTAAATGTATATAGGACCTGCCTAAAGAGACAGCAGCCAAACTGGCGGATGTTGTGACTGCCACCAGTCTCTGGTCACCAAAGAGAGACAATGGCCGCACCCAATAATAAAGTCTTGTTCTTGTGTTGACCCAGGAGAAATTATAGCCATATGGCCATTTAACCCCTAGCCTCCCAATTCAAAGTAAATGGCATTGCCCACTGACCTATCTAGCTGGATGTGTTGAGCACTCTGCTGCTTCTCCTTCATGTAAAAATCTTCAAACAACTCTAAGTCTACATTTTATTTTATTTTGCCCAGATTAAACCCAAAATGATGAAGTATTCCCTTACAGTAAGAAGCCATAAAGGAAGGTGACACAAACAAACTAACCAATAAACTCAGGCTGCAGTCCTGGAGTCCTATGGCCCTGATAATGGGTATTTATTCATTGGAAACAATTGGGTTCAGAAAGCCATACATTTATCCCCAGAAGGTCATCGACATGATTCACAGCTCCAAACATTTGCTGCAGTGGATGTTAAGCTGCAACAAAGTTCAAGCTTTCTGCAGTAAAATCTCTAGGAACAGGAACCTTGACTCAAAATGCATTGGCCACTAATTAGCTCTAATGCCCCTTTTTTTTAGTTAACAAAAGAAGTCGGTTTTACAATTATCCCTGGAGGTATTACACTAACCAAAATTTGAAAATCTTGTTAGTGGGCTGCTTCCTGTATTAGAAGTAGCTTCTTTTATGAAGAATGCCTTGAGATAAGTTGCAAAAAATGCAAAGAAAATTTCATGTGCTCCATATAACAGTATGTTATAAAAACTCTGGGCTTGTGTTGTGCAGCTGACGCTGTGCAATAGGTGTCTAATTGAAGCAACCTGCTGTGAAACCAGGCAAGAGAACATCTTCCCAGCTGGGGGAGACATGTTAACTGGGATTATTACTCATTCGGGAATATTAATGGCTCATTAAGCATTAATAGATCTCTCAGATCAGTATTTACACTGCACCGGTTTTCAATTTCTCCTCTCTCAGTGGAGAACACGTGACATAGAGAGCTCTAATAAGTACTGACGTAGAGATTATTTCAAAGAAGAATCTGACATCTACTACAGAGCCAGTAGTGATTACCAGGTAGTTCAATCCAGTGAAAACAAATCAAGGAAGATTAATTCATGCAAAGTTGTTAAAACATGTCAAATATCATCACTGGCCTGGGGGAAGGGTGGGTGCAAAGAAAGCATTAACAGTGGTGTAATTGGCTGTAAATGGTCCAAAACTCTTAATGCTGTGGGAGTGGAATACATGCTGGCACATATGCTAATCCCCTTGTTATGAGAATTCACTAGATATCATTGGCTTTGTTCATGGCCCAGCATCTATGAGAGAGCTTAGCTGCCAGAACAGTATCAATAAACTGATGAGCAGGAGATGGTGGAGAACACAACTGCGAACAAAGTGAAATTAGACACAAAATGAAATCATTTGCTTAAAAAGGGGTGGGGGGGTGAAGTGGTTTTAAAATGACATTCCCACTTTGTCTCTGTTTTCTGAATGACTAACTATCATTTTTGTGATGAGCATTGAGTTAACACCTCTTTTAACAGGGATGTATCTTGAGTGGTGAAAGAGTGAGAAGAATCAGCTTTGAGCTATTCTAGTTGTTAAACATTTGGAAATAGACAAACTAAGCCGGGTAAATCCCAAGATGAAGGTACCACAGGAACAAAATGAAAAATGAGAAATGTGGATAAACAGCTCACATCCCTGATAGGCAATAATTCATAGCAGCTTAGAGAGAAAAGTTGTCATCCCTTCTCGGTGTTGGAAACATAAGTAAAAATACTAATACATGTATCAAAAGATACTCCATTTTACATTAAAGTCCTGCATTCATAAGCAAAATATTGGCAACAAAATGTAGGTTAAAACAGAAAAACACCGACTGTAACAGATATATTGTTGTTTGACACTATTGACACTGATGCATGAATACATGAGCAGTATTTGTATATATGTTGTAGCCACTTGTGTTGGAATTCAGTTGAAATACTTTAAATATCATAAGGCCTGTGGTCCGCAGCCAAGGAGTCAGGCCTGTTCCATGGGTTACTGGATAAATCTGAGGGGGTCATGTGATAACATGATGAATAGTTAGAGAGAGACAGAAAAACTATTTCCAATATCTATAATATTTGATCCATAAATGCGAAAATTCAAGTTACTTTAAATTTAATAAAGTTGTACTTTACTTAAATATATATGTTTCCACCACTGCCTCAGAGAACATACAGGTTGACTACATTCTTGTATTTGTATTGTTGTAAGTTTAAAACACAAGACAGAGTATGCTACGCACATACACATATTCAAATTTCCTTTTGTAATTTCAGTGAATAACTTCCCCTCCAAGGACATCTTGTGCAACTTTGAATTTCATCCACCTCATCTACATAATAGTCTTGTATTAATTTGAATCAGAATTTGAGGGGAAACCATTAAATTAAAAACTACAGAGGAATAATGACAGCTGTAAAAGAGAATAACTACATCTGATAAATGCAGCAGATAGACAGAAATTTGTCTCCTGAGTCTTTTGAAAAAAAAATGATAGGGTTAAAATTAAAAAGAAAGATGTGAGCTGCCAACTCCAGGAGGTTACAATTATGTAGTTTTGTGTAATTAATAAAAGAATACCATCCAGCCTCTTTTGTGTGAAATAAGGTGAGGAATAAAAACTGAATATGTCCATCAAAGGCCTATCCAGAATTTCTTCTTCTTTTTTTCAAACTTGTGCCTCCACAACAAACAACAACCAACACAAATACCTGCATTCTTGAAAAGCTGTCGAAACAGGCAGTCATTGTAAAGAAACACTTCACACCCACTTCATCATTATAAACTAGATCAATAAGAATTGCAAAAACCAATAAACAAATAAATGAATGAACAAATATATAAATCGTATGACTCAGAGCGTGGCCACACACATCTGTTTTTCATTTGTTACAGAAATAAATGCATACTTTTTTCAAGATTATTATTTGCAGTATTGCATTATATAAAAGATATGTGTCTGTTGTCTAGTTTACCATTATTGATTTGAATGCGTCTACCCTAAAGTCCACCTTTAACACAATTTCAACAAAAACTGAACATTATAGCCTTCATAGGATGATTTAAATTAGCTGTGCCAAATAAACTGCTGAGTGTAATTTGTTTGATTTTATTTCCATTTCTGTTCAATAGTATTTTATTTCATCTTTTCATTCATATTTATGTTTTTATATCGTCTATGGTTTATTTATCTTTATTATGCTTTGTTGTACTTATTTATTTGCTTATTTGTTTATTGCTGTGTCCTATCTTTATGACTTTTTTAGTGAGTGGAAATAGATGGAGAGTTACTACAAACAGGTACTACTATCTCCCTTTTTATATTGAAAAATTATTTAGTAGGGGAGGTTGAACAGTCTGAGGATATTTCCTCATTATATTGAATACTACCACCCATTAACTCTCTGTCTGTGCGGCAAAACGAAACCACCCTGAACGCTTCGCCCATAAAGGGCTGACAAAAAAAAAAAAAAAAACGTCAACAAACCGCACGTGTCGGCCTCCTGCTTGCCGTACTTGGCTCCGCCATTGCTTGACAGGTCTCGTTGCTAACCAGAGGCTTTCCTGGTTACACGCTCAGCGGTAACAGAAAACAAACTTCAGAGTATCGCATGGACTTCTTGGACGCTTTTCAGCGGTACACGGACTATGGAGGCGGACATACGCGGTACCCAGGTACTTTTATACTTCCTCCTTACTCTCCTGTTTCACTTTTAGCCGGTGCTAACTTCACTGACAACAGCAGTTAGCATTAGCTTCTCAGACAGTGTCCGTGCTACGGCAAGTGTACTATCAGGAACAATGTGGCAAAAGTTGGCGATGTATTGCACTTTTCTTTTTTGTTTACTCTTAAAGTGCTTAAATTGTCAGTCATTTAATGTGTTATGTCGTCAGAATATATCCCGTCTCACTTGTTCACACGGACTAGTTTACAGGTTACCTTACTACAGTATTTCAACCGAGTAGCGTGGCAGTATCATTTTTGAGCTTCTGCAGTGACAGACCTTTTTTTTTTAACTGGGCTAATATCTCTATTTTATCTTCATATGCAGCCACGCCACAGTGCTGCTGTGTTTCCGAACTGTGGTGTTTTGTGCAGTTTAGTGCTGCTTTGAACAGAGGGAAGCAATAGTTGTGCAGTTATTATCTGTAATTTAGAGCAGAGTTCAGGAAGTTATTATGAACACAGAGAACAGTTGATTGCACCAATCATAGCACACATTGTGGTTGAATTTGACAGGATCTCATTTTGGCGACGCCACCAGCAGGGAGACCTGGGATTGTTATGCCTGCAGTAGGCTCGTTTTCTGTCGTACCTTTCCGCAACCTCGAAGTGATGCCATAAATTTTCAATTAAAATAAGGTTATTCAGGCTTGACTGTAATAATAAATAACTAGATGAGTATGTAAAATACCGTCATTGTTGAAGCAACTTTAATCTGAATGAGTCAACGAGAGGAGAGTGTGAGGGACATGTTGTGTTGAGGTTGACTGAACGTCTGATTTCTCAAAAAAAGAAAAGAAAAAAAAGAAATATATGATAATAAACAACCAAAATCTGCAGCTGTAGCTGTGTTTAACTCAAAATATGTGTGAGTTTCTGTAGGTAATCTTAGATCCCTATCAGCTGATAAGTGTGAGGAAAAGCTGTTGCAGCCACAGGTAGCAAAATTTAAGTCTGGGACATTTTCCAGTTCAGTGTTTCAAGGGAGAGACCACTTTCCATGTTATTTCAGCTCGCCTTGTTTTCTTGTCTTTTCATGTTCCTAGAGCCCATGTGAGGGTCTTTAAATTGCTTGTTTTCCTCATCCAGTATTGTCCAAACACGC